>WAAD01012561.1:1257-12275 GCA_013389945.1 Fregata magnificens | reverse complement strand
TTTTTCCCCTCCCCTCCCTTTTGCTGAGCCTAACATAGAGGTCTCTGCACAGGGAAATTTTTTGTACATGAGAGATGTGAACAAAAGTTTGTTGAGGGCTCTGAAAAATAATTTTGGTATGTTCATGATGATCATCACTTACTAACACACAAATTCACATGTGTACACAAAGTAAGAAAGAGAACCGTGTGGTTTTCCGCTTTACCTCCTACTCAAATCAACAATCTCAATTATTCAGTGCCACGTGTTGCACAGTTCAGCAGAGTACTTTAAAGGTCAGTGCTCTGCAGGTTTTGGTGACATTTGTGAATCTGTTGGGATATAGAGTCAGGCAGCTCTCTGTGGAGCAACGGGCTGGAAGAGGGAATGTAATTTTTAGAACAGCTCTTGTATAGGTTTGAATTGGTCTGGCTTAGCAAAGATAAACAGTTCTGTTTGCTTGAAAAGATTAAATAGAAATAGCACGTTAGTGCAGAGGTCTCCAGCTTGACAGGAACGGTTGAGCATGAGAAGATATTGTGTAAATGAGTTTTCCTTAACTGGAAATAATTACAGTCTCTGCTATTTCATGGTAGGGCTGACAGCTATGAGGCCTTGTTTTCCAGGAACATTGCACCATATATCTTATTTTTCTCTTTACACCTGTTCAAAGTGGTATAGAAAGTTAATCCCTAATAAAACTAAGTTAGGCTGAAATGTACCTGTCCTAGGCTGAAGCAAGGACATCCTCCTAACACTTTATGCCAGTTTAATTGCTGTGGTTTGATGTTACACTTAAATTTCATAAATTTGTACCTAAGCTGTAGCAAGATCGATCTTGCTTTTTTTTTTTCCTCTTATGCAAGTCAGAATCTGATCTGTTTTAATGTGAAAACATAATAAGATCATGGATGAGCTTTAAAGGATCACTATTTTAATAGGGGGAAGGAGAGGAACGCTGGTAACAAACATGAGTTTTTCAAATTTGGAGTTCAAATAGGAGTTACATATGTTTTGAGCGTGAAAGCCGCGTGCCTAGAATAGGAACTTAAAATCAATATGAACCTCAAAGAGTACTGTGGCAGTCACTGTGCTTACAGCCTTGGCAAAGGCCATTTTTTTTTCCAGATGTAATTCATTGTAGACACATTTCTCTTATTTGCAATTCCTTTATTTTCTTCATATTTCAGTGAGAACTTTTTCACACAGAACATGGACAGAAGGGGAGAACACACAAAAAAGTTCATGTGTATTTCCAGAATTTTTTCTTCAAGTGTTCTCCAAAGTTTTAATCTATTATTCATGAAACAGCATGATAGCATGTATTCAAGAAATTTTTTTGGACAAATAAAAGTGATTTTTAAAGTCCAGAATTGTTTAACCGGGTAATAGGGGGGAAAAAAAAAACCCCCACCAAACCCTAAACAACTTTCAAGTTAAGTGGTCAGTCCAGGAAATAACTGAGAAATAATGAACAGACTGAGGTAAAACATTACATAAAGAAAAAAGAAAAGTTAAAGATCATTTGGCAAATAATGTTTTAATACAATGTTCATGAAATAATTGGGGGTGAAAAGCAAATTAATAAAATTAAATCTCATTTATTCTGTAGATGGGGGGGGGGGGCGGCTAAATGAGGCAGATAAATTGCTCACAACAAATAATGTAACCAGCCCTAACAAGGAGTGCTAGAGAAAACAATAACTATTGTTTGCTAACTTCAGCCATGCTGATGGAGTAGGATTTTGAATTAAATAAGACACTTAATGTGTAGAAGGAAGAATGTGTCGTGTGTAATTAAATATCAAAGGACTGTTAAGAGTATTCTGGAAGAAATAAGCTCAAGACAGCTGCTATCTTACTGGATTTACACAATTACAGAAGTAACAAATGTATAATTAGGGTGGAGAACTGTATATCCATGCACCGTTGTGGCATAAAATTACAGTGTAGTTGCTCCGGTTGCAACAGGATTAATGCCAGTGCACAAGCTATTTATTTTGGAGTTCTTGGGGAGTGGTGGTGTATGTGCGTGTGTATATATATTTTTTATATACCTATATGTACAGTCTACACATGCATATGTACGCATGCACGTTTCTTGTGTCTACAGAGTATATATGTTACAGAGTCACAGTATGGTTGAGGTTGGAAGGGACCCCTGGAGGTCGGCTTGTCCAACCCCCCTGCTCAGGCAGGGCCACCTAGAGCCAACTGCTCAGGACCGTGTGGAGTCGGCTTTTGTGCTTTTGCGTATTTCCAAGGATGGAGACTCCACAACATCTCTGGGCAACTTGTGCCAGTGCTCGTTCACCCTCAGAGTTAAAAAAGTGTTTCCTTGCATGTGTGTACGCTCTCACTCTATTTTCCCTGTTGCTCCCTTGGTGAAGAGTCTGGTGTAGTTGCTCCAAAATAATCTGTTGAGCCGTGAAGAATAAACAAAGGTTTGGTGAAATACTGTGGGCTTGATGTTAATCTCACTGTTGTGGTTTAACCCAGACGGCAGCTAAGCCCCACACAGCTGCTCACGCACTCCCCCCGGTGGGATGGGGGAGAGAATCGGAAGGGTAAAAGTGAGAAAACTCGTGGGCTGAGATAAAGACAGTTTAATGGGTAAAGCAAAAGCCACGCACACAAGCAAAGCAAAACAAGGAATTCATTCACTCCTTCCCATCAGCAGGCAGGTGTTCAGCCATCTCCAGGAAAGCAGGGCTCCATCATGGGTAACGGTTACTTGGGAAGACAAACGCCATCACCCTGAACATCCCCCCTTCCTCCTCCTTCCCCCCGCTCTATAAGCTGAGCATGACACCATATGGTGTGGGCTATCCCTTGGGTCAGTTGGGGTCAGCTGTCCTGGCTGTGTCCCCTCCCAGCTTCTGGTGCACCTGGCAGAGCATTGGAAGCTGAAAAAGTCCTTGACTAGTGTAAGCACTACTTAGCAACAACTAAAACATCTCTGCATTATCAACACTGGTTTTAGCACAAATCCAAAACATAGCTACTCTGAAGAAAATTAACTCCATCCCAGCCAAAACCAGCATGCTCACTTACATTGCGCAGGTCAGTAGTACTGTTACATTTTTTGGAACCATAATATTTATTGCTTCTTTGGATGTAACAGAGTGGGAAAAGCTCTTGCTTCTGCCAAAAAAAAAAAATACCTGGATGATTCTTGGTAAATTACTGCTGCTTAACATCCTGGTGCATTTTCCTTTTCCTCCAGCTCTTCAGTGTCTCAAACCCAGAACTTTCTATATGCATTCATAGATACAAAATTGCATGTCAGTCTTGTATCTCCACTTGAGAAGGAACATCTTTCCTGCTGCCAAGATGAAGTTGCTTCACGATCTACTCTATGTCATGCCATACTCAATTAATGTTTTCTCCTTTCAAGCTACTCACTAAAGACATTAGAAGGCTTTTATATTGAGCGTGTAGGACTGGGAAGCTGTTGACATGGGAAGCTGTTGACATGGTAATGTAGGGGATCCTTGAACAAGCTCTAAATGTACTATGTTGGTTCAGCAGTCCAGCTGTGGTGGCACCGCATACAGGCTAATATATCTGGTAAACTGCTTTTGGGATCTGGCGCAATTGATTTAGAAGGAACTCTTGTATCTGGTATTGCGTGGCAATGAGCATGCCCTGGTGGACTTAAAAGTGGCGAGTTACAAGATCAGACAGAAAGGAAGTTAGGCATTGGTTTGGGCTAAGGGAAGTCAGAGCTCTGTTCTTGTCTATGCAGCTTATCTGATGGGTTTTGTGTGTTTTCTTTCTTTTGTCATGTTTGTTTTTTTGCTAAGATTCTATTAGCTTGGACACAGCACTGCACTAAAGGATCTATATCACCACTTTGGAAAACTGGCAGAGAGGCTCAAGCTTTCTTATATCTGTTCATGCTGACACTGTTTGCGTTGCCTCTGATTTTACTCAAAGTCAATGCAAGTATTCATTTTTTGGTAGTTAATCAGATGCTGCCTGTTCACAGGTTAATCTTTTTCAGTTTAACCTTTAAAATAATAGATAAGCAGCCCTGATGTGAGAGGACAGGGAATTAAAAAAAACAGTAATGTTTTGTTGGCTTTTCCCCCATTAGTCACCAGAAAGCAAATATCAACAGCCAGTTACAAATTTGAAAGTGCGTCAGGCATTATTTCTGTCTTTCTATCAAGACATGCACGGTATGCCAAGGGCAAAGACTGAATGTAACACTTCATTGCAGATTGCTGTTGTGCAATGTTCCAAAGAGATTTGCAGATGTAGCGCTAATAAAAGAAGTTCCACAAGCCTATGGTTTCATATGAGATGGGGAGGAAAAGAAATGGCAATTGAGCACATTTTTCTGTCCATTAGTTGAGGCAATGTACTGCATAAATAACCAGTTTTGGCCTTTTCTCTGCCCTTTGTTATTAGCAATGGTCTGCTGTGAAGGATGGAGAGGAAAAGACAAGGACAGTCTAAACAAATAGCAGGAGATGGATCATTTTCATCGCAAGGTGGTCATTTGCCATGGGATGTGCAGAATGAATGGTGTTTAGTGTGATTGTTTTCCTAAGTAACTCTAAATGCACCTGTGTTGCAGACTGTAGTGTAGTGTTGAGAACTCCAAGTGAGATGAGAGCTAGTCTGATTTGGTATGGAAGTAATCCTTCTGTTTGCCAGTGCAGAGTTCAGTGGTGTTGCTGTTTTACTGAGCTGGTCAACTGACTGTAAGGTTGGTGTGGCAGGAGGTAACAGAGTGGTGATAGCAATTGAACTGCTATTTTTTTTTCCCAGTCCTCTCTTATTTCCCCAGTTGGAATCTTACCTGGATTCCAGTGCTGAATCTTACTACGTCAGGGTGTATGTGTCTTAAAGAAGTGTTGCTGCTTTATACATATCATTCCTCTCCCACCTCTAGGTGTTTTTCAGTTTACTGCTTCCTTATAAGAGTAGTATTTCAGGTTAAATAGTATTTCCTCCTTGCTTGTATAAGCAGACACTTGTATGTTTTATGTAAAGATGCAACAAGAAAACAGAATAGACCTAGGAGAGGAAAGAATACATGAGCTTGAAAAAAAATTTTTAAAAATCATTTCCTGTTGTGGTTAAACTCAAGAGTGTAGGTTTGTGGTTTCAACCAGTGGAACTTCCACTGGTGATCGTACGTGGAAGGGGAGGTAGAACATCTTGGCAGAATTCCTGCTAAAATAAATGGGCAAATGAAGTTCCTCTGGCTTTGAGCATATGTCAGCTGGAGCTATGGCCAGGATCTTTCAAAGCTTTCAGTTAAGGTAATGCAGTAGCTAGTAATGTTTGCAACGAGACTGGGTTCAAGGTTTGTATAGCCAATAGCTCATGTGGTTCCAGGTTTAATTGTTGAAAGGGAAGAAGGAGGAAAAGGCAAGAAACAAAAGTAGAATTTACAAGAGCAGTTTACATAAAGTATTAAATTCAGCACTAATGTCAATATAAATACAAAACAAAAAACCCAGCTGGACTAGAATACCAGAGACCACCTGTTATTTCTCTTAAAGTCTTCAGAATCACATTAATCCAGTTGCCAGTAACAGGCAGGGTTTTTCCAGTCGTTGTTCGTTTTAAATGGTTTTAACAGCTCTGGAAATATTCACGAATTCAGGTTTCTTCACTCCCCTAATCATGTTGTCAGCTTAAAATTCACATTTAATTAACCTCTTCACCCAAGGCATAAATCAATACTAAAAACTCCAAATGCTAACCATACTGATAGTGATTTTCGTTTGGGCTAGCCTGCTGAAAATTAGGAATTAAGATGCCTGCAGGAAAGGAGCAAACTAGTTGTGTGGAGTGAAGCACAACTAACTTGTGAAGTGTAATAATGGACGTCCTTGGATGGAATGGGAAATCCATTCATTAAGGTTCCAGGGAAGAAAGTGAGAACCAGACTAAGCAGAGCATGATGCTGCATTCAGGACAAAATTCACCTGAGTGGCTGGACTCATATTTAAGTACAGGTGGCATGTGTGTTCTAGAAGTCCTGAGAGTCCCAGAAACATACTTGAAGTAGCAATGGCAGAGCAAAAGAAGTTAGAATTATGTGAATTTGCACATGTACAATTTTTTTTACTATGAAAATCCTGTATAGTGTTATTTGCTCCTTTTTATTACTGTCACCTAGTAATCCTATAATGTATTTTTAGTATAGCAGCTCCTGGGAGTCTGGATGTGCAGATCTCTGTATGCTCGTATTGAAAGAGGCATGGGAGACACTTGATGTTAATGGGTAACATGCACAAAAAGAACAGTATTATTTTTCGTAGGGTTGGGGAGAAGTAGTACTCACTGACCATTATACAAATACTGTGGCACCCAACATAAAAGTGGTTGTAGTATACTGCTACAGAGACTAAACAAACTGTTTATTTTTCATTTTGTTAGTTTATTTTTCTGGGGCTTAATTCCTAAGGATAGGAAGAGCAGAAGAAGGGCGTTCCTATATTTTTATGCTTCAAGAATTTCTACAAAGTTCTGAAATTCCACTTTTTTCTCCATAAATAAACATTTGGCATCAAATAAAGAGATGTCTTTTCACAATTATTTTGCTAAAGACAACCTAAAAAAAATCCTAATGCTGTGAGCTTAAAATTCTCCTTGATCTATTGCTAAAGCCTGAGTACCCCCTGAAATACTAATGAATGATAATTGAATAAATATTTAATAATCATCTGAGATTTAATGAGATGATGAGGTAGTAGAATGAGGTTGTTTAGTGAGATGTGATAGGTTTCGTGACTGTCTGCTGTAGTCAGTATTCTTTTTGCATGAAGAATTCAAATCTTGTGTACTAGAAAGGTAATAGCTGTTTTCTGTGGTGGTGAATCAACTGTATTTTGCAAATGAGTTAAGCTAAGCACTCCAAGCATTTAGGCTATGTTTCAGGAGGATGTTCAGTTATATCCCTACCTGTAAATATGTGAGGTGGGTATTGTCTTTACTTACAGCACGCGCTTAGGAGTCTTGGTCAGTCTGGGTCTCGAATAGCGGTGATGGACAATGTATCAGAAGCAATTGTGCCTCCACAAGAGGTTATGTTTGCATTCTGGCTCTCGAGGTTTTTCCTGCTTCGGTACAGTGGAACATCGTTTCCAAGTTAGTGACTGGTGAAATGGAGTCTTTGTAGAATTTGATGTTTTCTCAGAGCCAGGGACCTAATTTCTTTCTGTCAGATATTTACAGTAGTAAGGACAATGTGTTACTGTGTTTTGAGAGCATACGATACCTTTATTCCAGCATGCTAACACGGAGTACCAAGATGTAAGAAAAAGGTGTCGAATGTTAAATTTGACTGCAGCGTTGGTTTTGAATCTCATTTATACCAGGAAGGCATAGGATATTGTCAAAACAAAACTGTATTACTGTAAAGCTATCATGCTTTTAAGTGGTAAAATCGTACATATTTCGGGGAAATTTCTGCAAAGACCTTGCGAACTCTGTGGTCAGCTTTGCATATCTTGTTTACAGATGTTATTTCAGGTGCACCTTTATATTCTGCAGTAAATGCAAGTCCACATACTTGAACCTTTAAACTACTTGAATTACACACCTCATTTCACTGGCGTCTAGTGGTTGGTATATCTTCAACAGAACCATTAAATAAAGTCTTAGCTCAGCAAAGTATTTAACCATGTGGTTAAAGCTCAGCACACTCTTTAATTCTCTTGATACTTGAGGACCTTCAGGCAAAATTATGTCTTCAATTATGTGCATGTTACTTCCTCGGTTAAAATGGAATTGCTCAGGTGTAACGAAAAGCAGAATGGGGCAAAAAGAAGGCCATCTTACATAGTTTTGTCCAGTTGGCTTTTCCTTGAAATTGGGTGTTCTGGTACAAAAACTCGGGCAGAATACAGCTTCAGACCTGTTAAGTTATCTCTGTTTATGTCTAATGCTCATATTGGACAGAATGTTATTAGGGCTTGTAAGTTTAGTTTATATAACTGAGTAAATAAGGAGTGGAGAGGCAAACCCAGCCTACTTGTTAACATGTAAGCTAAGCACATTTTATCATAAATCTGTGACAAATATGAAACCCCACAATGCTCCTTATTCAGAGACACTGTTCAGAGTGCAGCAACACTATAGGCCAATAAACTTCTTGTTCTGCCCTAGTTGGCCAATGGCAATAATTAGTCCCGTGTTCTTTATTACCTCTTTTCATGAGCAGGTAGGTTCCTTACTGATTTCCCTTCTGTTTTCTTTAGACTGAAAAAAAGGCAGATAGTGTTCAACAGCTTTCTAGCTGGAAGTTCTGAGTATTTCTTAAGAGTCTGGGGAGTGGGATTTTCTTCTTTAAATAAAGCAGTTGGTGCTGTTATGCCTAGGCCAAAATCTGCATAACTTTCACTTCAAACCCTGCTACAGTCAGTACAGTGTTGCTGTTGCATTCATCCCGCAAAAAGAAAATATGGGTTTGAGGAACAGTGCCCTTCCCTTTATCCTTTAACGAGCATCCCCTTTCCAGTACCTGTAAGGTTATTTGTAGACTAAAGTCTCTATACTACCATTCCAGCACATAACGACAAGGTGCTTCAGAGCTTAAGGAGCAGCAGTTAGAATCTAGTTTCCCTGACCTGAGAAGTTATCATATTCTGTAATAGTCTATTTTGAAAGCATTTCTTGCTGAAACAAGCTTGCTGTCTATGCTGCTCAGGTATTGACTGTTTATTGCTTATATAAGCAGAGTTACTTTGCTGTGCATATTGAGGTTTTTGTTGTTTTTCTTTTGTTTTAACTTGAGTGTGAAAGCCTCCTGCTGTTTCCAGAGTCACCCTAAAATGCTCTTGCTTCTTGATATGTGTAAAGGGAGGCATTTTGATTATTTTTGAGGATGAAAAACCCTGAAAGGATGGTGGGTTAAAAAGCACGGTCAGTTGACTAGTACATTTCTATATTTCATAGACATAGTATTCCCCTCCCTCCAAATTAAGAAAAGAAAGGAAAATTAATTAAGATCCATTTAGGAAAAACCCCTCAGAATGGGATTTATTAGGAGGAAGCCTATATGTACTTGTAAATGAAGCTTTATTTTTCCAGGGCTTAGGAGTCTAAAAAAAGCCAGGTTTGCACAAGTTTGGGGTCAGTAAGGCGGCAGTAAAGAAATCCCCATCAGTCCTGTATTCTGCATGTAAAATACATTTTAGGGTTTTATCAGTGCTTCCCTTATGTGCTTGCAGCTGCAGAGCTGCACAATGCATTCACATATGATAGCCATCACTTCAGGCTCTATTTCACCTTGTCACATCCCGTTTATAAACTGGGGTGTTTAATAGGATGACAGTCAGTCACTGAAGAGGGAAGGCCTTAGAAAATAAATAAAGATTGAGGAAGTCAGAGATCATTAAAGCTGACACCACCTCACATGTTCATTAATTATGAATCTACTTGGAAGAGCTTTGTTAGACTGCTGGCAAGTGCATGTGATATAATTTTTGAAAGCGCTTGATTCAACTCTTGGAAGACCAGAAATAGAGGAACCCGAAAGTGAAATTTAACCCGAGGGTATTTGAATTCAGGTCTGCACTCAGCCCGGGATTTAAGCTTGCTTAAGGCTGAAATTCTTGCCAAGTGGGCTTTCTCTACAAACTCACCTCCAAGGTGCTTTCCTCTTGTAAAAGAAGAGTCCTTTTTTTCTGTGGGCCATGTCATCACAGTTATACTGTGACTTTCCTAATAAAATCCCAGCCAGTCCCCAATATGTTTTCAGTAGACAACTGTACATAAATGAATGTTTTGGTTGCTACATGTGGCAGAAGCCTGGAGGAGGAGATTGCTGTGTTTTATTCTGTTTCATATCACATCTTTCCCAAGAGAATCTTCTGGTTGATAGGTGACTGCCCATCACAGCATATACGTGGGAGAAACGGGCCCATGCTTACTCTTTACCTCCTCTCCTTATTTTTTAACTTGGTGAACTAAGCCTGGTTATTTTTCCCCTCTAAAGTCCCATGTACCGTTTAGGCTTCAATTTTAATAGTTCGTGAAAGCTCCAGCAAACCTCAGGCTTCTATTGACAGGTTTTTTCCATAGCAGTGCATGTCCAGAGGAATATTAGCAACAAGATCAAAGTCTCCTACCTACACAGATTGAAACCTTCTTTAAAAAAAAATAACCAAATAAAGCCAGGAAGAGGCTTGTAAAACCAGACCAAGCTGGCCTTGAACTGAACTCTTGTTTTTAACAATATATGAGCACTTCTGCTCCTAGAGACCATTCAAGCTGTAGTCAAAACTTTGATGTTCTATGTTTTAGCCTCTTGGTTACGAGTAAGTGAATGTTGCTGATGGGGCGGGGGTGAGGCAGATAATCATGAAAACAAACCTGAAATACCTCCATATCATGAGGAAACTGCTAAATTGTTTGACTGCTGTTCTTCAATGAATAAAGGGATAAAGGAAGGATACTGGTGTGTATCCATGCTTACTCCCGCATGTTGCCCCACATATTGCGCTGCTTTTGCTTCTGAAGGAATTGCACTCATAGCATTGTCTTTTCTCCGCCTTTTCTTCATAGATTTCTACAGGATCTTTGAAGAACAATTTCAGTCTGAAATGAACCGTCTTCAACTTCTGTTGCTCCTGGAAGGAGGACACCAGGCGTCCCACAGACTTCACATCAGAAAATGTAAGTGAACAGGACAAAAACACATATGTGATCTGGGCTCCACTCATTCTGATCAGTGTCATGCTACTAGATGCACTGCATGACAAGCGATGATGCCTTTCTGACCCTCAGTGTAATGGTCATTATAAATAATAGCCTTGTCATTACCTTCTTTAATGAAAAGCAGAAGCTGAAAAGTAACCAGGTGAAAACTGCAGGTAATAGGTGGGACAGATATTTCCATAAAATGAGGTATAGTGTTCATGTGCTGTGTGGCTTGCATGCATGCCAGCAAAGTGAGGGAAAGCAGGCCAAATGTGCACCCAGCCAGAAGTCTTCTGTGCCTCCTAGTAAACAAATGATTCTAGCATCTATACAACCAGCTGATGAAGAACAAATGGAGTGGGACTTCAAGT
>WAAD01012530.1:286-18403 GCA_013389945.1 Fregata magnificens | reverse complement strand
GATTCTATGATTCTATGATTCTATGATTCTTCATGCAGTCATCTATTACCATTGTATGCTGTAGAGTCGCTGCCAATCCCAGTGCTACCTGTGGAATTTAGAAACTTTTATCAACCATCATGGCCATGTGGTTGGTGGTTTGGTTTTTTTGCTTTGTTTTAGGGAGGGGGTGGAAACAAGAGATGATGCCTCTTGCTGGCTTGTGATGAGTGCCTGCTGCATTACAACAGCAAAACTCAGTAGTATCATTTTTCTATAAAAGTTTAGATTTTTAGTCAAGACATAAACAGAAAGCTGTGTTAGTATGTTTATTCAAAAATTGGTTTGTCATATCTTTTTGTTGTTATTTTTTTTTTATCAACATTGATTACATTGGTTTTGTCTTCCAGATTTATCTTACTGGGGGAACTGGACATTGAAATTCCTTATGAAGACTTTTTATCACCAGATGAAGAAATGGATACTAGAAAAGAAAAGGAGGCCAAGAAGCGTCAAGAACTGCTATTATCAGTAAACTTCTCAAAGTAAATGAGATGTTAGGCCATGTTTTATTCAGAGTTATAGGTTTATTATAACTACACAGTTGCAAGAACGTAATTACTCTCATGTATGTTATTCCTAATAGAAAAGTGGTTTAAATTTTAATTGGCGTTATATTGTGCCAAAGTTCTCAGTTTACTTAACTTCTTGATATATTCCAGTGCACAAAGTCATTAAGATGTGTAACTGTTGTCTTCATATGCACATGATGTACAATATCAATTGCAAGCATGAAAATTCCTGTTTTGAACACAGGCTGACACTGGAACAAAAAGAACTCTGCCGTAGCAGGCTGAAGCTGTTAACTTATCTTGATCGCCTTGAAACCTATGAGGTGAGGACACTTGGTAACTGGCTACAGTTCTTTTGAGTTCTCATTCCATAGGTATTCCTGTAACTTTTTCGTCACATCATCGTATCTTTTTTGTTATATTTTGTAGTATTAATGTTTGTAGTCTTCTTGAAATGCTACAGTCTCTCACTTGAGAAAAGTAAGCTGTTTTCTCTTCACGCTACCGTGTTTCTCCTGCTTTACTGTTGCAAATGGCCAGCTTCTAGTGTTGAGAGGTATAGCTGTGCAGAAGCCTGCTTTGAACTTACTGTGTCCACAGGGAATTAAGTTATACAACAACATGGGATGTGGAGTTGGTGCAGGATTACTATTATTTTCCTCTGTCAGTCTAATTAGCAAGTTCTAGTCAGATTCTCTGATGAATCTGTTTCTTCCATGAGCTTACTGAAGTGAAAATTTTTGGAATGTCAAACTGTATTTTCCTTAGTTTTTTAACTTTAACTTTGCAGTTGGCTGTAGTCACGTAATGACTTTTAACACATCTCTTTGTAACTAGTGTCATCTAAACCCTAATTAAAATAAGGCAGAGAATTGTCTTAGCTTATCAGTCAAAAATGCATCTTTTTTTTTCGTACTGAAACAAATAAAAAACAACAGTGTGCTTTTCCCCATATATCTCATACTTACTCATCGTAAGGTAAAGAAACATGTAGGCTTTTTGATGCTTTTGTAAATCTTGCATAAAACCCAATATTTTCTAAGTTTTTGGTTGTGGGTGTTGTTTTTGTTTTGTTTTAAAGGAAATCCTGGGAGGGCCTCATGCAGCTGAACAGCACTATGATGGCGAATTCTTCAAAAAGTTCAGAAATCAGAATATTGTACTTTCAGCAAGAACTTATGCTCGGGTATTAATATTTATTTTGCCAGAATGTAATTTTGCTTTGGTATCGCTATTTTCACTTAAGTGCATTTTCCCCTCCTTTGAACTTGGTTGAATCTCAGTGGGAATTTAAGAGGTGGGGGGTGTATTTGTTTGATTGCAAATACGTAAATGCAGTGACCCTGAGCTAATTTTCTTTATTGCTAAAGAAAATTTTGAAGTTAAATGTTTGTTGCATGACCTGAGCTTACATTTCTTGCTCATTTTCAGTCTAAATCAGTCTTAAGCTATTTCTGCAACTTAATGTTTTGCTCTTTAGGAAAGCAATGTCAGAGCCCTGGAAATTTTGTTCACTTTCCATGGATCAGCTTTACTTCCACACAGACAGGCAATTCTCTCCAATTTTCCAGAGACTACTTCACCACATGAATATGCATTCTTGTTGCCTGAAGCTTGGTAAGGATGCGTCAATGGGTATTAACTAACAAAAAAGATTTTTAGGTTACTACTTAAATTAGTTTCCGTATGTGGCAATCTGCTGTTGGTTATTACCTGGAATCAGGAGAGCAGCTTGTCTTTATGTACTTGACCAGTCTTCATTTTCTGCTTTACTTTGTGCCACTCATGGAAGCCTTTTGGTCTCTTTTGGTCATTATCAGGAAAGTAGGGACTTTAAATGTTCTTGCTTCCATTACATGTAAGAGAAAGCATGGCCTTTTCTGACCTGAAACTGCCCAGATTTTTCACAGGAGTAAGTACAAGTCTGTAATTGGTTCGTAGTAACAGCCAGCGTTAGGAAACTAATTATATAAGTGTTTAGCTCCCTAGAAGCAATTATGTTTTTCTGCATTAGTTTTGAAATGTAATTTAACACTTAAGCAGTCAGTAACTTCAAAATCATTAATCTTCTTGTTACTGATTCTTACGCAGCTTGCTAAGGTAGAATTATGAAAAGCTTTAAATCCAGACTTTCCTACTCTTTCATTTCAGCATAAAATATTAGTTTACTGCCAATTTCATATACATTTTCATGAGTCCTCCTTGAACATCATAATAATGTTTTGTGTATTAATTAAAATAATTTTTTGCTTCTAGAGTGTTTCTTTCAAACACTTCAATTATGAAATTAGTTTTGAAGCATATTGTTCAGTGCCCGTAAAGAATTGGGGACATTTCATTTTTTAATATTTTACAATAGGACTTTGAAGCCTTACTTCAGAGGGATAGTTTTTGGCGTAGCTAATAGAAATTTTTTTTGTAGTCTTTCAGCATTATAGTTAAGTTTTTCAGTTGAAAGCTTTAACAGTCCCATTTTAATAATTTTTCATGTAGAAGAGTTTTTTTTTAATTCATCAAGTTATTCCCCTGCTATTTTTCCTAGCTTATAATACTTATCACTTTTGTCCTTTCTGAGCAGAAATTAGTCTTTATTTCATGATATCTAATACTTACCAGTGCCCTTTTTATTGTGTTGGTAGTATTAGGAACACATTTAGTTACCTAGTTATGGTGTGAAAACACTTCTTTTATCCTTTTCCTTAAGGTAGCAGTTAGGACCATGAAGAGGAATGATTGCAGTGTTTATAGAATTGGTAAAATATATTCCAAATTTTCTCTTTTGTTTTGATAAGATTTATAATATGAGAGGGAGGGAAAAAGGGTCGTCTTAAATGTGGTCATGATATTTTGTTGGTGTTCATAAAGAGCTTCCCCTTCTTTCTGAAGGGTTGTTTGTTCTTGGTTTTGGTTTTTTATTTTGTTGTTGTGGTTGGTTTGTTTGTTTAAGAAACTGACTTATGTGCCAAGAGGCAAAATGACAGTTAAAATAAAACATTTCACCAGTGATCTAGTAGTAAAGATGTGAAGTTATGGGTTAAGAACTTAGTTTTGTCTGCTGTTGAAAAATAGAAGTATATAGTTTGAATCTTTATTCCCGTGGCAGACAGAACTTTCCAGTGCTAGGATCGGGTATGTATGTGCAGGTTCAAACTTTTTTTTTTTTTCAGGTTGCAGAAGAGATAATACTGTATGTCTTTGAAATGTTTGTCTTTGGACAACTACAAAATGGGGATGAGAGCAAATCCTATATACACAAATCCCATATACTTATAAAAATATACTGTATATTTGATCTAACCTTTTTCTAAAACTGTTTCCCTGTTACAAAATTGATTGCTCACATAGTATTGCTAGATACACTCCCTAAAACTCTGTGTTGTTAATATAATGGAATTAAATATGTATTGATGAAAGTAGATATTAATGAGAATACTATACTAATGAAATAGACCTAAGTTGTACAAAGTAACATTTTCTTATTAATTTAAAGAGGTTTTTTTTTTAAATTGGATGAGTCTTCCTGCCAGTCCAAATAGCTTCAGCTTCTGGCAATTCTTGTTTCATGTGAATCCGTGTGAATCAAAGAGAACTGAAGTTTTTTGTCATTTTAAGTGAGTTTATTGGGCCTTTTAGTTCTAGCATTTATTTTTTAAATGGGTTATTAGTATGAATAGAACTACTGGCATTCTGTAGATACGTAGTTGTTATGAAATGCAGTTTAAACAAATGTGCTATCTAGTTTACTTTATAGAACACAGTATGTAGACATAATTTGTCTTGAATTAAATGATTGAACAAGGCTATGATACAACTTACAGAACTATTTCATTCCCACATAACATTCAAAAGTTGCAAGTACTTACTGTAATTAATAAACTGCTGAACAAAAGGAAAACATTGCAAAAATATAAACCCCAGTGTTTTAATTGGTAGAAAAAATGTCTGTAGCAGTACGACTGAGTGTCTCTTCAGCTTATGCAGCTTGTAATTATAGTGGTCTTGGGATAAGGGGTGAGAATAGTTCAATCTGTCCTCATGAACTTTGTCTCTAGGCAAATCTTATAAAGAATTCTGAGTCAGGGAATGGCTTAGTCTGGTTTTGCTTTTTAAATTTCATGCTGTTGCAGTTATGAAATCGGGTGTATGCTGGGTATCAGAAGGATTTTCTACTTTCAGCTGCAAAAAAGACAGATGTATTGTGATTTCTTTTAACTTATTGCTTTTCTGAAAATTCAAGGCCATAATTCTCTGTACCAAGAGATTCCAATAGGGTAATTGGTTGCTGTGCTGCAAGTGATGGGACCACTAACATGGATGAACTGCATGACAGTGCCCGTGTTAAGAGTGCAGCCTGCCCCGGTGGCCTTGCATAAAGAATGCCTTGTTCATGCCTTGCTGGTGCCTTCGCTGCTTGGCTTCCTGTAACTCAGACCACTTGCTGAGCAGTGTGCAGCTCTGGAGGCAGAAAAGATTTTGGTGGAGGAAAAAAATACTGTAGTTTGTCTTCTAGGTCTTCATATATAGCCCTGTGTGTGTGTAGGATGGAGTACTGCTGGGAATTGTCCATATTGTGTCTGTGTATGTGGAGCCCTTTAAATGATAAGGGGGTTGGTTCCCAGCTGGAGCTCTCTGAGGTGACACCTATGCTTATGGAAATTCACCACATTGCTCTGTGTCCTGTTAGTTAGTTCCTCCATCTATAAGGGAATCTGGCTGAGGAAAAACTTGAGGTGGTATAGCAGGTACTACCTTGTTTGTGCTTGGAATGGGTGAAGTGGGACAAATAGGCACCTCTAGCTATTGCCAAGGCAAAAGCATTGAAACACAATTGCTTGCTGTACACCACCACCAGCATGAATGCACACAGAAGTGCTGTATCTGAAGAATTTCATTACCTACGAGAAATGTTTTTGTAAATGTTGCATTATGACTGCCATTTCCTTTTTGTCTGGAGCCTCCAGTTCAGCTGCAGATAGTAAATTCTAAGTACCTGGTGAAAGAAATGCTTGTTTTGCTAGTGCGTTCTGTAGGCGTAAAGCAGTTGTTTTTCTTGTTACTGGCACATGTCATTTACATTAGGATGGCATTTAGAGGCTGGTGTCACAAAAATTTTAAGGTCTTATCAGTCAAGGAAGAGTTGGCATAACAAATGGGGAAAAAAAGTAGAATTTTTTTTTTTTCTGTCTTCTGGGCCAGGTTGTTAGGAAATAGATACGTATTTTTTTTCCAGTATCTGCCTGTAAAAAGTCTCAAGTGGTAGATGTCCTTTTGTTTCTCGTTTTTGGCATGTGTTTTGTAGCTTAGCATCTTTAGGGGTTGCTCTCAGAACTGTTCAGAAAGAGGTTTGCAATGTCTGAGCAGAGGATTTATGTATTCATGAGATTCTTGAAAAGATCTATGAATTACGTAAGCTCAACAGCTCCCGGAGTTGAGAAGGAATCTGAGATACTGAGATGCATCGGTGGCTCTACATGCCTGTCGGCTTCAAATTGGTATTGTGATAGACTGACATTACTCAGTAATGTGTTTTTGCAGAATTGTGATTGTAATGTTTTCCTACTTCCTTTTGCATTATTTCTCAGCTTCTTTTGTAATGATGGCTCCTGAATCTCTGCTGTCTCTTAGTCATTGGGATTCATGCTCCTTCTCAAAGATCCATCAGAAGTACAGACTTCATCTGTTAAGACAACTAGAGTGAAGGTGGTAAAAGTTTAGGTATTAAAAGGAGATGATAGCTCTTTCTAGTCTCTGTTTTAATAGCTACAGCTAACATTCTTAGTCTATAGTTAAGACTGTTGCCCTCAGGTTTTTAAAGGTGATCTCAGAGGAGAATAATGCCTTACCACCATTATATATACATAAACAGAGTCTTTTTCCTTTTCTTTTTAATTTTCTTTTCCTTTTTACTACATTTAACTGCTATATTGCAACATTACCACTCACATTTTAAACTCACAGAAGCTGGGAAATTCAAATGTATGGTTCCCTCAACAGCCATAAGTTTGCTATATTGCACATTACACTAGTAGTAAAAATCTTCCCTCTAAGATGGCAACTTTTTACATGTTTCTGCTTTTTTACTCCTTAACTTTCTCAAATATTGGTTTTCAGTAGTGGTTTAAAGTGAATTTTTACTGGAGGGTTTTGGATGAGCTCCGTTTGCCTAATGAACTGGGGTGGGAGTGGAAAAATCTAAAAACTCAGTGAAGCTTTTAAAACCTGAAAATTTCCACATAGTAGATTCTCATCTATGAATAGATAAATACTACACAATTAAACTCAGAGGTTCGTAAGCAGTTGACTTTGCCTTTTCATAAAGATATCTTCTGCTGAACTAGGTTTTTAGTTATTGCCTGTGGCACTGCAGTTTCGATAAAGTTCTTACAGCTTCATCTCTTCTCTTCTTAGTGTATGTATGTAAATAGGTTTGATGACTGAATGTCTGCAGAACTGTCTAATATATAGTCCTCATTTTTTTTGGTATTAGTTTTTCTTCTCTTCTGAAGCTGAACTGCTTTTGTTTTTAGTGTAGTTCTGAAGTGTTCATGTTAAAAGAATTAATCCCATGGTCAGTTCTCTGTGTGAATTCATTTGTATAGTGCTACAGTGAAATAAATAACAAGGGCGTAAGTTTTATATGCACTTTGCACTAAGGGGAAGAAGAAAAACAACAGTTCAGAGGAAGAGGGATCAGTGTAGTTAATATTATTTCAAGGATGTGCTTGGGAAAAAAAATAATTAAAAAAATCTCAGATCTTACCTTTTACTATGAAGTAGAAAAAATAACTTTTGAGGGAAAGATTAACTTGTCATGATGGTGCTTGTGTTCCTGTCTGGATTGACTTCTGGTAGGAGCAGGGGAGGTTCTTGTGGTCCATGTAAAAGTTAAAGCAGTGGTTTGGAGGAAGAGAAGCTCTTCTGCAAATTGGCCTATGTGGGGATCTGGGAAAGCAGCAGGAGCAGCTCACTGCAGCCAGAAGGCTGCTGCAGAAAGTGAGCTGGCAAAAGTACTGTAAGTATTAGTCGTGAGGAGTTTTTGAAGAGGAGAATGAGAACTTGAAGCTATGAGGGAGCTATGGAGAACATGAGCTGTCACCAAGGAAGGAGGGAAGTTTCACAAGAGCTGCTGTGCTGGAGGTGAGCTACCATTCAGAGGGAACTAGACAGGCTGGAGGATGGGCCAGCAAGAGCCTTGAGGAGTTCAAGAAGGACAAATGCTAAGTCCTGTTCCTGCAACTGAAGAAACTCTTGCAACACTAAAGGCTGGAGACTGACTGGCTGGGAAGCAGCTCTGCTGAAAAGGACCTGGAGGTCCTGGTGGGCACAAGCAGGACATGAGCCAGAAGGGAAGGCCAGCAGCATCCTGTCCTGCATGAAAAAAGCACAGCCAGGAGACCGAGCAATCAGACTACCGCACTCATTCAACTGCATCTAGAATATTGGGCCCCCAGTACAGGAAAGACATCAGTAAACTGGAGTGAGCTCAGCAGAGGAACACCAAAGTGATTGGGGACTGGAGCACTTGAAAGCTGAGGGAGCTGAGTGTGTTCAGCCTGGGGGAGGTTTCAGGTGGGCCAGTGGCAGCCTTTGCATACCTTCCTACAGCATGTGAGCTGAACTATGCATGTGCTGTTTATCCACAGAGCATTAACAGGGATTTCCTTTGTATTTGTGGGTTGTTCATGCCTGACTTCTCCTGTCTTCACCTACCATGTGTGTACCGTAGTCCTGAAATGTACCTTGGCTTGCCTTCCCCAGTCTTCTCCTGAAAGTGTACTGCTGCTATAGTCTTATTTTTGTTGGCTTTTTACAGGGTTTAGAACAAAATTTCTTCCATGAACATTCATTATGCTTTATAAATGTACAGTTCTGAAGGAGTATTTTCACTGTGTGATGACAGACAGCTTTGATTTTACTTGGAGTTCACCTGTGTCTTTAAAATAGCCCATTTTGATTTTGTGAAAGCTGTTGCCTCACAATTTTAATTGTATCCATCAAGAAAAAAAACACAGCGAGCTTCTAAACTGCGGTTGTGTAGCATTGGTTGACTTTTCTGATGTTTAGATTATTCAGTCTAGGTTGTTTTAGGAGAAGAAAAAAGTTCCCCTCTCCCCAAATTCTATTAAAGGTTAACCATGTCATTGAAACATAGCTTGATTTGTTTATGTGAAATCAGATATAACTTTTCTCCTCTGGTGGCAGAGTTGCTTCAAAAGACTAGTCATCGCAATGTGCACAGCAGGAATTCTGACGGGTAGTTAACTGTGGCAGGCAAAAGCAACTGGGATATCTTTTCCACTAGTTTATGTGGATCAGTTTTCCCAAAACGTGTGGTGTTTTTGGCACTCTGTTTTAGGCATCAGCACTTCAGTCTTGATGAATTTGTCACATGGCCTATGGATGCTCCTGGAAAATGAAGATCATCTCTCTGCCCACCACTTTTGTATCATATAGTATATTGAATAATTGGAAGCCTAAAAATATATGTAATCAGTTATATAGTTGCATTTACTAATTCACTACTAAACTACTATAGTGGTAGAAAAGAATGTTTTCATGCAATATGAACAATGCAGTACATGTCATAGCTGTTTAAGACTACATATCTGGGATGCATTTCTTACTATATTTCATCCTCAGTTATAGAATAATTGTGACATAATAAAACTGTTTCAGAGCCATAAGATTTCAGAGCAACAGAAACTGGCATTGATTTCCTCATTGTTGTCTGAGAAGATACAGACTTTGGACAAATGAGTTTCTGGATTAAATGAAAAAAGAATATTTTATAAAACTTCCCTTGCAGATCCTGTATTGTATACAGCTATATGTATTATATATAGCCTACTTCTAATGCCTCCATATCTGTATGTAGTGTGATTATGGAAGTGCTAATTTGAATGTGAAGTCTAAAATAATTTACAGTGTACCTACAGTAAAATATGGAAAACAAATTCTGGTAAGTGTACAAGTGTCAGCAGGGGGGAAAAGAATATTTGAAGGGTCAGGATTTTATATTCCTCTTATCACAAAATATAAATTTGAGATAATTCTAAAAATAAATGTAATAAAATTGGATTCAAGCACATTCATCAAAAACCTTTTGAGTGGATAACAAAACCGTTTGATGGAAACACTGCCTTAGTTTATAGTTCAGTATCTTTCATATATAGCTTTCTCACCTCTAACAGATCAATACTTGGTGTCTTACTTAAATGTGTTACATTCAGAACTATTCCAGTATGTAACACCCAAGCTTTCAAATGCAGAATTAGTGTTTATAACATTTTTTCAGACAATGAGACATGATTTAAAAGAAAAGAAAAAGCAAAGTTTTATCTACTGCCAAATGTTTTTAGAAAAAACCCCAAACTTACTCTTAAAAATGTGCATGTCTTTCAGGAAAAAGATATTGTTTCCTAAATGTCTTGGGGCAAATTGCCTTTTGCCTTGGGGTCTGGATTCAGTGTGCACAAGTTTACAAGGGAAAAGATTTTAAAAAAAAAATTTCTAATCCTCAACTAGATGAGTGTTAGAGACAGGCCTGCTATGTGAAATGCTGGAAGGGAAAAAAACGACAGAGTTGCCATTGGTAATAGAAAGAGTTGGACTCTGACCTTAAAACTGAATTAGACCTTCCTCTTTTGAAAACCTGAAAGTCTCCTTTTATTCTCTCATGGTAGTTCTGCTACAATTTTGCAGACATGATTTGAAACAGCTTCTAAATCTGCTGTATGAAAGCTTTTGTTTTCTCTTTTTAACAAGTCAAAACCAAAAAAGACCCTCCCCAAACACAACAAAACCCAAACCAACCAACCAACCGATCCCCCTGAAATGTTGTCTTAAGCCTACTGGGAAGTGAATGGAAATATTTTACTATGAAAAGGAATTGTCTTGAGCAAAAAAAATTTGTCCAGTTTTCTCTTATGTTTAATAGAACATAGAAAAGGAGAGCATTATTGATTGTAACATAAAGACCTGTTCATACTCTCGATTTTATATTTTGGAAGGGAGTGTTATTCACACTTTGGCTTTTCTGTTATTTGACATTTCAACTGATAAAGAGAACTTTTTCACTACAAACTGGGCTTTCCATAATAACATTCTCATGACAGTTGAAAGATGACCTTATTAATCTAGTTTATGAATGCAGTTTTAAACATTAATATTTAAAATTAGTTGATAAATTATGTTATCTAAGACTTAAACAACAGCCCCTCTAAAATCACCAGAATAGATGGGCTGATGATTAATCTTTCCAAAACCAGAAAATGACTTTATTCCTGCTGCTTATACCATAAATGTTAATTTGGAGTTTTCTTTATTTTTCAGTGATGTTACTACATGGTGCCTAATTATAAAGATAATTCTGGAGTGTTTTGTCCAACTGAACTGGAATTGAACGCAGATGTTACTATAGCTGAGACACAGGAATTAGTTTTCCATCTTCTCCCCTCCTTTCTTTTGACTTTTATAGCCTGCAAATCTGTTTCTGCCAATTTATTGCTGGATTTCTACTGCATGTTTCATTTGGAGGGTTGGAATTACTATGGATAAAACATAGGGTATTATTGTTAGTGCATAGAGGAGGGAAAGAAAGGGTGGCTGACCTCCTGGGAGAAGTGTGTGTGTGTGTATAGGGCAGAGCAGTCAGTATGGCCATGCCTTGCTTTGTTAAATGTGTTTAATGGCTGGTGCTAAATGAGATGGAGTCACTGATTTTTAGTTTGTTGTTTTGACTCTTACTATATTGTGAAATTGATTTGTTTGTTGGACTTGTGTTTCTCTTTAAGCTACTGAGTTACAGTGCTGCCCTTCAAGGGGTGAGAAGATGGTGCCAGTTATTAATTTATAGATAGGGATTGTCCATGTAGTATTGCTATTGCTATTTGTTGTCAGGGTCAGGAGAAAGTCAATGAGATTTAAAATAGCTTATTGCTCCAGTATGCTGAAACTTTAATGTCTTTACTTTGTACATGGTTTGTTTCTTATTTCTACAAATTCTAGAACCTATATGGCTCTTCTCTTCCCCCTTAGTTTGTTCCATATAGTTTGACCTCGTTTTCTCAGGTTTTATGCTGCTTAAACAACTAGCCTACAACAGTGAGCCATAAGTAATCATTCTAGTAATAACCTGTGGTGTTCTTAAACTGCATTTTAAACAGATTTTTTTTTTTCTTCAACCTCAATATTTAGAGAATGTTTCACTGGGGAAGTTTGTAGTGACAAAACCACATTAAACTTATTTGAGAAGATCAGTACAGCAGGGCATATCTTGTTTTCAGTTCAATACAAGGATTTGTGCTAAAATTTGAAGAATTACAGGTTGGGGTTTCTTTTGGTACAGTCAGTAAGAAGATAGATTTTTTTTTTTTAGTGGTTCTTTAATGGTTTAGGTAGAATATGTGTTTGCACAGATAATATCATACGGGCAAAAATCACGCTTGTGCATTAAGCTGCATTAAGAAGTGAAAAATCTTAAAGAATTGATACTGTAATTGAATGACATGCTTGTTATGAATTCGCTGAAATACTTGCCTCTGCTTTGTTTTCCATTAATTAAATGCCATCACAATTAAAAAAAAAAAAAATTTGTGTAAAGTTTCCCTTTTCTGTTATACCAGTTACAAGCAGGGGACATTGAAAATTCTTCCTTGGAATAAGCAGAAACATCGTGAAGAAGACTGGTGTGAAAAAGCAGAATGCAGGTAAATATACAGAAAAAGTAAAAAGGTTTTTTTTCTGTATTTATGTACATTTCAGATGAAGAATTTACTTACTCATTCTCAAAATGTGGGGAATACCCAGTAAGACTCACTTCTTATTTTTATGCACACTAACTTGTGTTTTCAGCTTTCTTAGTGAGACTGACTGAGCAAACACTCTTTCATGTTACAGCATTATGTTCAGTATGATTATGTGATGAGTAACTTTCGCAAACGCATGTAAGGGGGGGAGGTTACTGTTGGAAATCCTGATTTTTTTTTTTTATTTTTTTATTTTTTTTTTCTTCTGCTCTGTTACTTGTCAACCATAACATTATCATAGAAGGATTAATGGATCACAAAACTGCCTCTCACTGTCTGAGGAACAGATGGAAAGCAGCGATTAGGCATATGTGTGTCCTTAGTAGAGAGGGTTCTTTCTTTCATGATCTGTCTCATGTTTGGAATCTCTTACTAGTTACTTTGTTGACAAAAATTAACACTCACTCTGATTGGCATTTGGCTCTCAAATTATTAGTGTAATGGTAGATGGATTGTATCACTTTCTTTCAGAACAACCGGAAGTTTTAGGAAAAAGACTGATTTGAAAAAAATGCAAGCAAATGTATGCTTAAACATATACTTACTCTTTTTTTTTTTTTTACAAGGATGATTGTTGAACCAACTTTACAAGATGAAGGCGAATTTCTGTATGAAACGCAACCTGAGTTACTGAAGTACAGAACTACTGACCTTTCAGTAGATCTCGTTACAGATTGGTATTTGAGCAGAGCACAGGAAATTGAAAAATATGCGATGCAGGTGAGAATAGCAGTGAGGAAATAATGATGGCTGACTCAGGCTGATCAGCCGCCTTCAACAGAATCCTGTCTTAATGCATATTGACGGGACACTTTTCCCTCAGTAATATACACTGTGTCTCAATCTTCATTACGGCTTTTGAAGTATTTGTTTTTTCTTTTGCAGTGTACTTATGCTTGCTCTAAAGTTTACTCAGCCAAATAATTGATCCATAGGAATGAATAGGAAGCCAATAGATTCCATTTCACTTGGCTTACCATAGCAGACAGTAGCACTTTTGTAGTCCATGAAAAATGTTTACCATTACATTTTATGTTTGTAACTGAGGGAGGGAATGTTTTGCACAGGGTATCAGGAAGCATGTTTTATTATCTGTAACGTGATACTGTGCCATATATATTGATATGTGGTAGTCACATGTGTTGCTCATATGCCAGTATGTAGTACTGCCATGATTTCTTCCTGGCAGGTTTATTGTGTGTCTCTGGGACAACCATGAAAGCTTATTTTTGCTTTATTTTCTTCATATTTTAAAAATGTTTGAAGCTCTATGTGGTAAAGATAAGCATTGCAAGTGAGAATAGAACTCATCACTGACATGCTCCAGTATTTTATTGCTTCTCAAGCCAATTTAGCTGCATGAAAAGGAGGTTGGCTGGAAGTATCACTATTGAGTTAGTTCTGATGGGCAAGTTATTTTATTCTTCAAGTTTGCAGTTCTCAAGGCTCTTTAATCAGTTCCCTGTGATCTTAACAGCCTATCAGTAGGTATGGAAATAAAAGCAACTTCCAAGGATCAATTAAATTGCTAACATATAAATGAAATTGCGTTCTACTCTTCCAGACTTACATCTGCCTCACTGAATGCATACAGCCAATATTGCATTCTTTGAAATCGAAACAGAATCTTTCATATAAAGGTATTTTCAGTCACCAGGGAAAAAGACTGTCACCTTCTGTGAAATTAAAATGCAATAATTAGAAATACTAATTCATGGTCAGCTGGAAAAGTCACATTACATGCAGAGGAATGCGTAACTTCAGTCAGTTAACTGATTATTTTAGTTCAAAGCAATTATTCATATTCCATGCAGTGAGATGAGGTGATGTATCTCTGTGTGTGATCTCCAGAAAGAATAGTATTCTCCTAATTTACGTGCACCAATAGGATGCATCTGGGTCAAAAGCCTATAATGACATCATCCACTAAGATTAAGAATTTTATCTGGTCTTTATAAAGCTGAGAAGAGCAATCCATTTAGGAATATACGGTCCACAAAAACTTCTAGGAACTTAGAATTGCCTATTAAGCAAAAGGAAGAGGGAAAGAAAATAGACACACCAGCAGGACACAGATTGGACTTGAAGTTGTTTTTTGGCAAACAGTTGTAGAGCAGGGGGTTTTATTATTTTTTAGGTGGACTGTGCTCTGTCACTTGTTCGTCTTGGCATGGAGAGGAATATTCCTGGTCTGCAGGTGCTTTGTGACAATCTGATCACTCTTGAGACAGTAGTTTATGAGACTGATGGTGATCGAACCTTAACTTTGAAGGAACTTGTAGAGATGAAAGACATTGAAAAGCTGAGACTGTTGATGAAGAATGTAAGTATTTTGAATAAATCAGTACGTATACCTTGCTTTCCAGTAATTCAGACCCTAGATCCTATGTATATAAAAATACTGTTAGTGGCTGACATTTTTCTGATGAACCTCCATCTTTAATTCAACAAGAATTCAACACTTTTACTGTTCCTTTTTTTGTTGTGGTGTTTTTTTTTTTCCCCCTTTCTTTATTTGTTTTTAACAAATGCTAAAATGGCTCAGTTTTCTCAAAGACCTGTTTCTTTGTCCTAGGCACAGGAGTAAACGTTAATAAATCCAGTCTTTTGAAAGCTGTGAATTGCTTTTTCATTGACCTTTTCTAAAGGATCTTTAATGTAGCTGTTGATGATGCTACAGATAGGACAACATTGAATGTTTTCCTTGGATGTTTTTTGGTGTCTTTTTAAATATTGGCAAAAAATCTGAATATTTGCCTCTGCAGCATATGTGTTTATTTTCATCTTCTCTGTGTTCAGCCTGTGCATGGCATTTCAGAATAGAAAGACCTTTTGGAAAGGTTGAAAAATACCTAGAGATTGAACAGGGCTCCAAAATTCAGTCAAAGAATACGTAGGCACCAGAGGAGAATACTCATGCACTTGAAGCTCCTCAGAATTTTCAAAATTTTGCTAGGATGTATGTAACCACTCATCATTTATTTTTCTGTCTTGCATTCTTGCATACTGAAAGTCTTGCTACTCTGACATGAATGCAAGCGGATCCTTCACTCATTCTGAAATTGCAGGAGGAAGACAGCTGGGCTTTCCTCGTGTAATGGGCTTTACTCCTGTACTGCTTGGTTTCCCCAAGCCATTGGGAAGCAGAAAGATTGTGGATTGTTTCAGTGCTTCATGATGTAGTGATCTGTGCAGCAGTGGTGAATGTCAGGCTTCAGCTGTTGTTTCTGATAGGTGAAGATACTGTTTCAGTTATATTGATGAAAATATGGTCTGTTTGGTTTTTTGGTGTTCTTGTTTGTTTTGGACAATGAAGCTGAACTTGTTCTTTTTTTCCTCTCTGAAACTCATTGCACTTTCCAGTCCTCTGATGAAAAATACGTGAGGAATGTTTATCAGTGGATGATCCCTTTTCTCCACCGCTGTGAAAATCAGTCCCCTGGTCTTGCAAATTCACTTTTTAAAGAATATTTAGTAACATTAGCAAAGGAAGACCTGACTCTACCTCTGAAGATATTTCAGAATTCAAAACCTGCTGTAAGTATAGAGCCCTGATGATTCTACTGGTTTCTTTGGAAATTCTTGATCTCTCTGATCTTTCCTTTCTTGGACCCAGGATTTGTTAAGTTTTAGAAAACATTAATTAAAAAGTATTATAGCATAAGTTATGATGCAAATAAACTGTCCTTGATGAGATTGTCAAACTAACGTAATTACAATCTTGATCTCGTAGAACAAAAATTATTGTAAAGATTCTTCCTTGAAGTAATTTTATGGTGACGTGTTTAAAGTAAATTCCTGGTATATTTGGTTTTTAAAAAATGGATATGAAAGAGTTCAGTCTCAGTAATATTTTTTTCCTGAGAAATTTACTAGCAGTAGGTTTCAAGGTATTTTTCCCCGCCTCCCCCTCCTTCCCATGACAAATGTAGAGAATAAAATGGGGACTATTAGGATGGAGCCAGGTTCAATGAGTAAGGGTTAAAGTTACTTTCCATGTGAGTATTTCATGCTGCTTCTATAGTTTAAATAATTATTCCAGGGCACATAAACACATTTTTGCATACTGGACAGTGTATGGACAGAAATCAACCAGTGAAGGAAGAACACAGCTATTTTATATATATTGATACAGTTGTACATATTAAATAAATCTGACAAATGTTCGTAGCAGTTGCCTTCCTCTGCCCTGCACCCTCTTCACCTCTCAAATTCAAAAAGGGTATAATGGTGTACCACTGTTCTTTCCAGTGTCTGCAGTGTAGGAAACTAGCAGAGTTACGTTTCAGGTTGTAACTTCAACAGGTTACAACAACTTCACTAAGTTGTTAGCAAGAGACCTTCTAATTACAGCTAAAGACAAATTATTTACTTGGAGTACACATCTCTTTATATTCAGAGGAAACTTAACTGTTGAATTAGAAACAGAAAATTTACAATAATGTGCTTTATTTTCTTGTTAGTGTCAGCAAAAAATTATTCCTGATCAAGACCAGCTTATGATTATGGCATTGGAATGTATTTATAGTTGTGAACGAGATGACCAGCTTGCTCTCTGTTATGATATTTTGGAATGCCTTCCACAAAGAGGATATGGGTATGCGTTTTCAGCTAGTTATTTGTAAATATTTTAGATATGTTAAATATACTTGTGAATTAATGCTTTAAAAATAGTTGTTAAGTCGCTGAAGGGTAGGTAATGTTACTGCAATATTCTGTTCCTATCTGAGTTGCCGTGGTCATATGTAAGTTTGTGCTGTATATGTATGCTTATGCTGTATAGGTACTCTACCAAATAATGCAACAAAACATGATTTAAAGTAGCAGCCTAGATCAAGGTTTCTGAGTTAGTTTCTTAGATTTTTATATCCTGGTGAACTGGGACCAAGTGTTAGTGCTATCTTACTGGTCTTGTTGGTCCTGCTACAGTTAGCGGCATCTTGCACTTAGCTTATAAGCAGCAATAGGGCCCTGTAAGAGAGGTCTCTATATGGAAGACCTGTATGAAGGACAAGTAATTCTTGAGAAAGTGAAAGCATAAGGAGGAAATGTGAACTATTCTCCCAGTATCTTTTACGTGTAGGAAGGACAGAGCCTTAGAAAAGTGTAAGGAAGAAGGAAAAGCTCTGTTCTTGGGAGACTGAGGGACCCTCTCAATTTTAGTTATCCTTCCAGCAAGAAGCCAACAGTTTTAATCTTTTCAAGCAAACATGTATCTGATTTTCATCAAGGAATGTTTCAAACCGCTTATCTTTATATCTATGTAATATGAATTATATAAAGAATTTACAAGAAGTGTGGAGCTACATACATTTAATATTAATTATATACTGTCTTTGCAGGCCTGAAACAGATAAAACTAACAGTCTTCATGATGAAGTAGATGAACTGGAGCAAATTCTTAGGTATTTGATTTTGCCAAAATAAATAGTGTGTTCTTACGGAAGTCACTAGGCATAGCCAAGGACTTTTTTATGAGAAGAAAGCAGCAGTAATATTTATCTTGTTTTTAGGGCTGTTGACAAGATAATCTGTAAGGTTTTTATATTCAGAACTTAGAAATTTTGAATGTTTTAGCTATTTGAATATTATAAAACTGCACAGATATTTTTCTTGGAACAAAAGTCACCGGGGGTTTTTTTTTGTGGTGGGTTTTTTTTTTTGGAGGAGGAAGGTTACTTCTGAAATATCTGGGAAATTTGTTTTGATCTTGATACTCTAATGCTTTGAGTGATCAACAACTAAAAGCTGTGAAGATA
>WAAD01012520.1:8335-24166 GCA_013389945.1 Fregata magnificens | reverse complement strand
TTACATGAAATCCAAATTTTCTACATAAATAAATTCTAAATACCATCCCAGATCACATTCTGCTTACAAAAAAGAAGTAAAAAGAAAAAGAAGAAAAAAAAAATGGTCTAGAACTATCTTACCCCCAACTGCCCTCCCAAAGACACCAAGCCACTAGGGTCTTTGGATGCCAGAAACAACCATAAGACTTCTGGCATTTTTCCATTGCTCAAACTAACAACATGAAACGAAGGCAAAGAATCAACCAGCTAATGAGCTACTTTAAGTTATGTGAAAATCATTATTGAGTTTACACTAGCTAGGTTTTGTATTACATATATAAAAGATTATATAATATTAAGGTTTGGATTTACATGGAGGAGAAGAAATTTAGATTCTATTATATTTGTGCAGTTTTGCAATGTAACTGTGATATTTACCAAGTGAGTTTCCTGCACCACACTTGATGTAGTATCTGATCTGTGTAACATTACTCCTTCTCATTAAACACATTGAGTTCTTAAAAATATGATATTGAAAAGACTAGCAAGCTTGATTTATGTTTACCACTGAAATAAAAGCCTAAGGTTCTGCACAGAATTTAGAGTCTACTAATAAACTAGACAAACACCACACTCAAAAGTATTGTCAGGAAAAGGAGGGACGCTATACCAGTGTGGCACTATATTTAAATCTCAAAAATGCAGGTCCTTTTTGCCACAGAGAACATCTATAGATAATAGCTTACTATCATCTAAAGCTAATTTCTGGGACATATGCATATCATAAATGGTTTGCTTACTGGTTTTAACACACAACACCAGTAGCTCTACAGATTTTCATTTTTTTTACTTAAACTTTCAGCACGTTTTTGTGTGCTATTCCTCTTATTTCCTGCACTTCAGAGGGCTGGTTTGTTTTTAAATTCATTTCAGTGCATTTTAAAGCAAGCTGATGTGCATTAACGTGTACATTTATTTAAAGTGAAACTATATACCGCAAAATACCTGGCACATTTTAGATTCTTCTGTCCTCATTTTATTTTGATGACTTATTTTGACTGACTATTTGTGCATGGATCTAACAAATTCTTGCATGGACTTTTGACTACTAATATAGCTATACACCAAACCAACTCAAGGTTTTTCACCAATGCAGGCAAAATTCAGTATTGCAAGTATAGCAATAACAGACAAAGAGCAGAAGGAGGAATTAGTGGCCAGTGCTGTCTCTTGCACTGCCATATACCTGGTCCTACAGTTCACCACCATTTCCTGGGGGTACACAATCATCATTCCACTCAACCCTTGATTCCTGCAGCTATATAACCCCACAAAAGAAGGCAGTCTTCTTTTTGTCTGAGTTACAAACCCCTAATTTTGCAGCTATGTATACGCTACTTGCCCCAAAATTTTAGCATAAACTCTTTCCAGGTTCACAATCCCATTCACACTCATCACAATCCCAAGACTGAGAATAATGGGCAAAAAGTGTTCTAGCCAATATTTTCATTAGAGGCTTGGTTCATTCAGAACCTGTTGGAAGCAACAGGTCAATTGTGGGTCATGTGTGCGTGTTCTAAAGAGTACATATATCAAATTGATTCATTTTCCTTGAAGCAGCCAAGAGGGCACACTTCAATGTATGTATATATTCTCACCAGCTAGGACAAAGAGATAGCATGGGCAAGTGCTTAGTAGCAGGACTAGAAACAAAGTATTCACCAAGTTCCTTTTTCTTACAAAGACTTTCTGTATGATCTTCACAATCTTAAGATGGCTTCTTCGTCTCACCCTATTAATGCATAAAACAGGAAAAATTACTCATTGCCTAATCCATTACAAAATTTTAAGACGTCACTGATGAATATTAATAAGATGTGGAAGTGCCAATTTTTGCTTTCAGGTAGGTACATAGAACACATCTTACTCTCAAACTAGAATTTTGCTTTAGTATAGACAGACAAATAGTAGACTGTCAGTCTTTGAATTCAAGAGCAGAAGTATCAGTTAGCTGCTGAATCCTTCTCATACTTAATGTAAAAATGTAAAATGTAAAATAAAAAAATGTAAAAAAAGCTCAGTCTACCCTTCCCCATTATTACCTCCAGCAAAATTTTAATCTGAACAGTGTTAGTGTAAGTTTATCAGCAGTATAGGTTAGAACATTCAAATTATTAGATTTATTTTTACTGGAAGGAAAGTTGAATATAGTAAGGCAAAACAAAAGTACATGACATAAGTCTTGCTATTACTATCCATGGTGATACAGGGCCGGAGCGGAGAATGAAGGGAAGCTGGCTGCGCAAGAGATCTTAAGCTACCTCGATAACTATTTTAAATCACTACTGTTGTGACAAATAAGTTATTTACTACTTGGGTAGAAGTGATGGGAATCTTAGTGCACTGGTCTGAGGAGCTCACTGTAACTGTTCAGGATAGCAGCAGACACTGGGATTAAAATCCTAATTTAGAAAAAAAGCAGTCTCTTATGATTTCTCATCTCTTTTAAGACACCACAACCCTATGAGATAGGCATTTAATCAAAATTTAGAAACCCCTAAATCTTCTGTTGATTGTAAAGTACTCTACAACCCACATTACCATCTTCTACTTTGAACAGTTGGCTAATATATTAGTTCCAGAGACAGAGGTTCTCACAGAGTTTACCTCATAAGTGAGAGCCAGCCTAGTTACTCAATATTCAGTTCAGCTGAGTAATTTCTCCTCTGTTCAGCAGAGATACAGAACTAACTAAGAAAAGGCATTGCTGGCCAGCTGGGGGTGGGGGGGGGAGAAGAAAANCATTTATGTAGTTATTTCTATTTTGTACCTTGTCTCTCAGGATTAACACAGTACGTTTTCTTTCCGAAGAATTAGTAAATCATTTTGTAAGGAATTACTCCCTCCTCTATTGATCTCCTCTGGTCATATCACCCTTCTTTTGATACAGCTTTTACCAGTAGTAGTAGGAAACTATTACTTGATTTAGCTGATCTTGATGCTGTGCTGTAGCTAGGCTCTTTGCCCTCTCTGTCAGCTCAGAACTGGCAACAAACTCTCCTTCTCCTACGTGTTATGGCAGTGCTAGCATATACCCCTTTGTCATACATCATCAGCTGAAATGCTTCCTGTCAGGAGCACTGAGCTGTTATTGCCCAGAGGTTCCTACACTTGACAGGAAAAGGCAATGCTGAAGGTAGAATGTTTGTGAGCTGGAGCAATGCTGGACAGTATCTGGGCTCGTTACTCACTTCTCCATCTGGAAACAGCATGTTTATTGTTATGAGACCTTATCTCCACGAGGGCATCCTATTTCTGAGATTATCAATCTACTCAGTGTAAGCCAGCTGCTCACTTAATTGTCAGCATGCCAAATCCATGTACTGTAATTTTATTGACTGACCAAAATCAGCTTGTTTGATTAACTGTGATTGTTTCTGGTTTTAGCTAATAGAACTGAATGAATTAAAGGCCCCAAGCTTTCAGGTATTTCTCCCTCCCCCCTGGTATTAAAGCCAAAGTGTTTTGAAGCTTAATAAGGTAACAAACACTTAGCAACACACATACTGTGTTCCCATATGCAGGTCAAAAAAGCTCTTCACTGTTCAGCGAATGTAGTTAGGAAGCCAGTCTGCAACTACTACTACACTAGTTTTATGCTGTTCCTGTACAGAATCTAAATCATCTGACAAAGTCCAGTTGTCTGGAATATCAAAATAAAAAGCAGATCTGTCCACAAATCTTTGCTGCATTTTTATATAGGTTATGAAAGAGTAAAGCTGACTCTCTTAAAAGGATATATTTTTAAAAGTCTGTCCACAATACCTGAACTCCCTTGAAGTTGTACCTACTGAGGTGATGCTAACCTACTCACCTACGAATAAAAATTTTCACAGCATATCACATAATCATTAACACTAGAATCAAAAGGTCACCTTTCTTGGAGAACTATTGAGCATAACTCACTCAGGATGCCACCGTAAGCATCTGCTGATATTAATGGCCAGAAATAAGCCCTACGGTTTCTATATGGTATTTTAAAATATTATTGAAATTGTTACTTTGTCCATTTTTTTTAAAATGCACACACACAATAACAGAATTTAAAAATCTGCATCATCCTCTTTTGTCCTCAGACTTTTTACTCTATGATTTCTGTTTTTCCCCATCCAGTAGTTTGACAGCAGAGTACTTTATCTCTGTTAAATGACAGACGACATTCCTGCAGTTAAGAATACTACAGAAAAAGCTTCTCTCTGTGTATTCCGTACTTTAAATAATTAAGTTTTTCCTTTCAGCTAGTAATCAGAAGCCCCAGGATTATTGCCAAATGTGTGTTTCTTAGATACCAGGCAAAATCTTCCTCTGTCTTCCATTTAGTTCCTTAGTTCCATTTTCTGAGTTAAATTGAAGGCTCCACAAAGTATTTATTCGCAGTTTATAGAGCTGCAAAATGGAACAGGTTGTCTTCATTAACTCTTACCAATGAGACCAGTAGAAAAACAGAAAATTCCATTTTGGGTGTTCAAGTTCAAAATTATTTCTGATTAACTAGTCCATATAAAAATCACGTAAGTAACATAAAAGAGGGCTAGGAGATACAGGCCTCTTCATAAAGCTGTTTCCTGTTCCCTAGGAGATAATCTCTACACTTCTTAAATGAGTGAGTTTTTCCTTCTGTTTCCTCAGTGATGGATCAGGAAGTGAAGAAATCCCTTAAAACACAAAGCTGTGTTCTCTACTAAAAGACAATGTAGGGGGTTACAAGTCCTAGCTATGTTCATGAGATACTCATGAGAGATGGTTACACTTGGCAATAAATGAAACAGAAAAGTAGCTTTGGCTGCCACTCTCCATGACACAGCACTTACCTAAACTTTCCTTTTACTGCAAGATGTATAGGAAATGTCAGCCTCTGGTTTCAATTTGTCTGCCATTTACAAATCTTCCCCCCCCACACCTTTTCAGCTGTTACCTATAGGTTTCAAATTGTATTATTTTCCTTTTTTTGAAAGCATGACCTTCTCACTGTTATTTCTGTTACCAGCTCCAAAGTGGAAGCATTGGGTTGTATTCAAACAGGTTTCCCGCATAGTACAATATAACCAACTGCCAGAGCTGTCTGACCAGGTGGTATGGAACAGATTTTGCTCAAACTGACACTTTATTGAATTCACAGAAGTCCCACTAAACTCACTATAATTACCAAAATTATTCCCAGATTAATTTACTGGTAGTTTAGTAGATTGCGTTCCTAAGCATCTATTTTCAAGTTACTATGGAAACAATTCAACACCCTGATATTCCTGTCTGAAATTGCCTGTCAGTTATGACGAGTAATTTGAATGAAAACTGTTTAGTTTGACAAAGGGAAGCTTTTTGGTGGGGGGGTTTTTTTTTTTTGTTTTTTTTGTTTGGTTTTTTAAGAACACTTCAGGGTCGGGGCAGGTTACCGGCGCGCGCAGGTGGGCGCGGAGCTATTCAAGGAGCAAGAGCGCCCCCTAGCGGCGGGAGGGGCGGCCCGGTAACGCGGGGGCACCCAACGGTGCCGCCGCCGCGTCCCCCTACCGCCGCGCTCTCCCCGGTCAGGTACAGGGGTACAGACACGGAGGAAAAATAATTCCTGCAATAAACGGAGACAAGAGTTCGGAGGGACAAAACAGTAACCAGAAGAGAAGGAAGTTCATAGCCTTCAGGCAACTGAATTCAACTCTGAGAAGGTCAGCAGCATCCCAAGCTGTCACGACACATACAGTATTTAAAAAAAAACCAAGCCGCCACCACCACCAAAGTTACTTAGATTTGTAAAAGTGCCACACCTTAAATACTAGGCTTTTCTCCCCTTTTTTTTTTTTCCCCAAGATTTGCTGAAAAAAATGACAAAGGAACAAGAACCTTCTTTGAGCTGCATACTTCAACTTTATTCAGAAATGAAGTATGCCCATTTCATCTTGCTTTGGGGGGATTAGTTTCTTTACTGATAGAAATAATAGATTTCAAAGTTCATAAGTTTATCTGACGATATCCAAGATGAACCACAATAATTGTTCTTTTACTAGGATAACTGCTTCTCCGATAACCAAGGCAGAACAGAAAGACTTCCACAAGACAGCGTGGCCACCCTCCACTGTTTTCGGCAGTACACTACCTGACCTTCTGACCCAGTACTAGGAATATGCACATTCCTCAACACAGAGACAGTTTGCCTCTGCTTAACCTCCACACGGCAAATTTCTGAGATCCAGAAAAAAGTTTTCCTGCTTCAATAAGCAGCAAGAGGCAGGAGTTAAAGTCCTTTACCGCAGACTTCTCATAAAGGGAGCTGCTAGCATGTAATGTAACACCAAGCATACCACCTGATGATGGCAGCCTTTTTGGCACATGATCTTAAAGAACCATTCTTAGCTTTATTAAGAAGTGGTTAGAAAACATTCCGGGAAAAGTTCTGGCCTTGAGAAAAGTCTACCTTTCTCAAGCCTCAGACCTCTAGTAGACAAGAGGTATTTTGTAAATGACACCCATCTCCAGTGCAACAGGGCTCAGACATAAAAAAACCTGGCTGCAGATACTTGCCTAGAGACAGCCACGCTAGAGGAAACTGAGCCAGGATGTTGGTGGAAACTTGCAGGGGGTTGTGATGGAAATCTACTTGCAGAGAAAACAAAGCGGCCCTAAGCATTTCTGTATTTTCTCTTGCTGTTTTCTTCGCAGGTATCAGATGCAAAATTCCCTTATTCCTCACAGAGATAAGAAAGAAAAAAAGGAAGAAATCTCCAATACCTTGCTGATATGCTGGGTTGCATGTCCCACATAGTACAGATTATTTAAATGACATTTAAAAGATAGGAAAGTTGCACACACAAAAAAGCCAGACTTCTTGGCAGTCCCCTTTTGTCTGGACTCTTCCACTTTCCTGTTTCATTTGCAATTCACATTTCAGCTGGAGACACTGCAGTTATCTTGTGAGATGGATAACTACTGTGGTCTATTAAAGCACTAACCAAAAGGCATAATTGGGGCAAGTTCTTTAGAGCAGCAGCTTAATAGCGCAAGTAGTCTTAGATGAGAATGAGGGAAGCTAGCCTTTACTTCAGAGAAAGTTTCATTAGATGATCTTAAATCTCCTAATCTTCTACATGAACCATGTGACCAAATCGTCAGAGCCATCTTTGAGGACCGAAGTCTGAAAATCTTAAGTATTGCTGTTTCTCACAAGCCATTTCATTTTTTATTCAGGCCTTTTTTCCCCCCCACTTCAAATTACAAAAAAAAAAAACGTAATTAAATAACACAGGAAGAGATTCTATTTCCTCACCTTTCCCCCTTCCCAAACCTCTCATAAGACGACAGAAATAAGTCACTGTTCAAGCAAAGGAGTATGGTGACAAATTAACACAGGTATTTTTCACATTTTCCCAGATTACAAAGGTAATAGATACATGAATAAACAACTTCTGCTTTTAATACTAGAGAGGATCTGCAAGACGATTTTAATATTTCTCTGCACTAAGTCACATATTGTTCCCAAAAGCTAAAGAGTTTGTTGGTAGCTGAAAGGCAGACATCTCACTTTCAGATGCTCCGTCCACATTATTAATTCAGTGACAGATAAAAAGCTATTCCCATTTTAAGTTGTTATTCAAACATATTTCAAATTGGCAAAGCTTAGACAGCCATTTTGGACATCAGGAAGAATTTCTTTACCAAAAGAGTGGTTAGGCATTGGAACAGGCTGCCCAGAGAGGTGTGGAGTCGTCAACCCTGGAGGCGTTCAAAAAAGGTGTAGACGTGGCACTCCAGGGCCTAGTTTAGGAGTCATGGTGGTGTTAGTTGATGGTTGGACTTGATGATCTTGGAGGTCTTTTCCAACCTTAATGGTTCTATGATTTGGTAAAGCTCCAGACTTCCACCTCTGTTGAAATCAACAGTGAAACTGAGATGAACTGGAGCAAGACTGAAGCTAAGGTTATAAAGTAACCTTTAGAACTAAAGCAAATCATATATATTGGTGGATGGTTAAACAAACTCATAAAGATCTATATATGAGGATAGATTTGCCCTTTAGTGCAGTTTTGAAATAGCACTCATAAATTAGTCAAGAAATATGGCCCCAGCTTGTAAAATTGTTTCGTTTTGGAAAGTTCCAAATGTGACAATCCTCTGCATTTACCTAAATGCAAAAGATCTATCTTGTACATAAAACTTTTATCAGGTCACCTCTCTCCAAAATATCACATAACTCTAGACATCAAAATTTTGGCTATATAAAGGAAGAAAGGAAATGCAGATACTTTCATAACTTATGGTGAAACATTATTCCCTGTTATTTGGTTTGCAGTCTTTGCACTCATGGAAATAACTGTAGCAAAATATTTCATGTAAACTATTTTATCTGAGGCACAGTATAACTGGAGAGAGCATGTGCAAGGGAAAATATTTCTAAAAAGCTGATATCCAACAGTTTCTAATAAATTCCTTATGCATTTCCTAAACACTGACTACAAAAGTGTTGATCTAGCAATAATTTGACTCTTAGGTGTAATAAGATTAATTACAAATATAAGCTGAAAGCATAGGGGAAATGGTCAGTCACAAGCCATCATCAAGCTGGAATTCAGTAACAGCTTTCAGGAATGTGTTTACCTTGATGAAGGACAAGATCCTGTCAAAAGCTGGACTGGCTTCTTTCAAGACAACCACTGACTGACAGATTATTGGTAGACTAAGGAACAGTTGTGGTTTCTTCTATAGAATAAGCAAGCTGTTGAGTCAATAGCTGATTAGCTTCTACAGAATACTTTCATTGCATTTTATACATCCTAGCCTCAAAATATTATAAAGAGCTAGTTATCTGCACCTTTGCTGCCTCCTTTCTTTTAAAAGGGTATATGCTCTTGTAGATGGACACAATCAGAAGCAGCTTATTACCTCAAGAAGCCATATTACTTTTTTTTTTTGCTAAAGCATTCTTAAAACTGTGTAATATTCCTTCATCCCCCAATTCCCATTCTCCCTTGCTTGCCCCACCCATATAAGTACTTCCTTCTTCAGCATACCTACACACACTCACTCACTCTCCTTCCTTCAAAAACCCCATAACAGCATAAGGTAGATCTGGCAATATAAAGAAGGCTTCTTCACACTATCCCAAGTTCTGTGGTTCAGAAGCCAGTCATTATTCATCTGTATTTTAACTGCATCTGGAAAGAATTAAATCTCATACGACTGCTTAGGGATTATCTAAGTATGATTCTCAGAAATAAGTCTTCTTTTCTAAGTAAACATTAAACAACTGCTGTTTGTCCCCAGTTACCTTCTCCAATGGTTTCTTTCATCCTTGCTTAAACCTCTGTACAGTCTGTTCAGCACTACCTAGCTACCGCTCTTCACTTCACAGTTGTTACCTTCTCACCCTACATTTAGAGGGCCTAGTCTGTTTTGTAACAGTTGCAACATACTTCAGGAAAAATGTAAATAGATGGAGAGGTAGAACAACAGTACTTCACATTTATGTGACAAGAAAATGTCCTTGTTACTCTCCTTTGAAATGAAGCCATTTGTTGAGAACCGGCCTTCAATTAAAGAATAGACACAACACAAGGTAGTAAATGAGAGTATTTTTTTCTTCACAGAGAATGTTTGCATGTAGTACAGAAAACAGGACCTAATAGGGCAGATTGTTAAAAGCATATGGTTCAAGAATACGTAAACTTTAGTCGCATCCAAATTTTAAGCATGAAAATATAACACCTGTGTAAATCTGTCTTTGTATAGAGACTGTGGTTTTGCATGTGTTTTACAAAGTGTAGCCTTTATCTTAAGAATGCCTTTGGTTCCCACTCCACACAGAGTTAAGGGCAAAAGTCTACACCACCAGCAGGACTTCTGAGTAGTGCACATAAAGAGTTCTCAGAGTGCAAGTGAATTTAAATAGTTAGTAAAATTAAAAGTAAAATTAAAATTACTTACAGCTCAGCCACTCATTTTGTATCAAATATTACTGGATTTGCTGGACACTGGAAAAAAGAAAATCCTTATATAAAAATAGTGAATGCAAGCATAACTCGGTTATATTACAAAACACGGTAACTAAAAACAACAACAGTTGGCAAGGCCACTTCACAACATGTCAAGGGCCCTACTCACATCTCAGCTGTTAAGTGCACTATACATCCTAATAAACTGAAATATGTTTTCCAAAGACAAACCTTATTGAAAATGTTTTGTCTAGTACAATTCTCAGTAACACTGAGATCTTTACATTAGAAAAAGAAGGAAGCTAGACCTCATTGAGGAATTTAAATAATAAAGAGAGATCACAACAGGGCTGGCTGATTTTTTTCAGCATTATGATTTTTTTCCTTTTCCTCCACAATTGTGTTTGAGCAAAGGTGTTTTATTTGGGGTTTGGGTTTTTTTTTTTAAATACAAATGATGGTTTTGAAATTTAGAAACTATTTTGTCAAAAATCAAGTGTATACTGGAGTTGCGAATAAGTTTTTGTACTATTCAATCCTTGCTCTCTTTGCCAATTAGCCATGTGGCATTTCTCTCTCACTGGATAACCTAAACTGGGAAAAGGTTTATTTTTCCAACTGAAAACTTCCCACAAACATTCTCAAGTTTTAATGAATCTCTTTAAAAGGTATTAAGAAAAATTTCTAAACCACCACTTCTTTTTGTTTCAAAGCTAAGGCTTTGACTCCTTATCCAAACTAGTTTTCACAATACTTTTGCTTACTATTGACATTCATATAACATACTTGTATCAGGCTTCTATTGCAATAAGCTCTACAGTCCATAAAAATCCCCCCAAAGCACAGTTTTAGCACATGAGGAACAGCAGACAAGAAAAGCCAAGCAAATACACAAGATAATGTTTCTTCTTATTTGACAGTTTGATTATCTTTAGAATGAGTTGGAATCTTAGTGTGTTAAATGTTTATCCAGTGTTAAGACATAGGCACAGATGCAAATACACAGTTTATTCTATGACACTGCCCAGTACAATGCTTACAAAGAAATCAATGATATGGGTTCCAAGTAGCAGCAACTCAAGTGGAGAACTTCTTGCAATGTCAATTTTTCAATACATATATGCGCACACACACAGACTTTTTTGCTTTTTATATACACACACATGCTTTTTTCCCTTTACTCAGCCAACACTTACTATAGGATAAAACAACAATCCTTTTGAGCTTTCTCCTGAGCTTGGGGTGGGGGGTGGGGGGGGAACCCACGACTTTCCACCTCGCTAAAGACCATTACAAATTCAGCTTGATAATCTAACGCAGTGCTTCATAACTTTAGCTCAGAAACGGTATGTCAAACTAGAGTTGAAAATTTCAATTTATCTTGTTCTGGCTCACAGAGGAAGGTACCTGACCAAGAGTTTATAGGGAAGATAAAAGATAAAGTTGATGAATTTTCTTTGCAGATTTTTCTAATCCCCTCCCAATCTTTAAAATGGTCTATATATAACACTGAACACCCTTCGTTCATCATACGGAAATCTCTTTCTGTGAGGAGGAAATTAAAGAACCCCCTTCCCCACCCCAAGCTGCTAACGTGGGATCTGTTGGGAGCTCTGTGATATCTGACAACAACCTGTGTGCAGGCAAAAAGTAAGATAATTTCCCCAAGTAACAAAAAACCCCAAACCCCCCAAACCTAAATCCAAATTCAAAACACTCCACTTGCAAGAAAAAAAAAGATTTGTCACATACTCTTCAGATGGAGAAATCTAGTAGAGCCCAACCGCCTGGATAACTTGGCATTTAAAAATGTGGAACTCCACAAGTTGTTCTTGCTAACTCAGAAGGAAAATCCCTTAAGCTATCTCCCTCCCCCTTAACAGATTCCTACAGTACAATCTTCTGACCTTGTTATGACACTACCTGCCAATGCTCCCCTCTTCACTGATGTCTACTTTCATTTTCTAATGAAAAAATACATAGCACTTAGATATATAAAAAAAAGAACAAAAACTCAGTTAAAACTAAGTATTTAATATTCTGATTTTTTACCAGTTATTCAGCTATGCTTAATTAGGGTTGCAGGCAAATGACAGGCCACTGACTAGGTTTTGGAATGAGGTTCAGTTAACTGAACAAGATGTGGAAAACTAATGGACTTGACAAAAAAAAAAATCACTAGAAATTACAAATAACACTATGAGACAGTGACAAAAGTTAGTGCTGTGAGGGTGGCTGGATCCCACAGGTGCTTAAGGGGGAGTTACAGGAGAAATTGCCAAGCATCAGAGATGATTGGAAGGGACTGCTAGGGACCTTTTAAGGAGTAAAGTCATGCAAGGCCAACAGCACCTAGGTAACCATATCAGTAATACCATATAAGGCTGAGATTATCAAGTAACAGTACCTAAGTAACACAAATCTGAGTACAGATGTAGCAAAACTGGAACCAGTGGGGTATAAGTAATGAGGTGGGCTGTTTGTTTGGGAAGAGACTGGGATGGAAAAACGGGTGCAAGGACAGCAAAAAGGAGGGCCAGGAAAGGGCAAGAGGAATAAGGTATGCAACTCATACTACTGGTGCTGCACAGAGGTACCTGTCAGGCAGCCCTGGGTTTCATCACCACAGCAGGGGCAGGACGATAAAGCAAAGCTGTTGTTCTGACCATATGGTAAAACTCCAGTCTGCTTCCCTGGTCAGGAGAATTGGGGTAGGGGCAGGCAGGGTGCTTTTCCTAACAGGCAAGGGAACAGCCGGCTGGCACAAAAGTCCTGGTTGTTGTGCTGTCTACACCTGCCAGCACAGGCAGCTGCCCACTTCCTAACAGGGCTTTCAGTTAGCGAGTTTTGAAATTCTCTACAAGGTTCAGGTTCTTTCTTTGTTCTTTACTTGCTTGATTTCTTTCCATAGTTGAAAAGTTCTAGACATCAGACAGACAGTGTGCACAATACACCAACTGCCTTATCTGAAAGTTGATACCAAAAAAATTCAAAGCAATGGCCATGTAGGCTCCGTAATTTTTTTAAAGTGTAACTGCATTCTTCTTCAGGAGTATTTAAACAGAACACTTTTTTAAATTTAAATTTGAATGTATAGTACTAGATTTAAGCAGGAGTCAGCAATGCCTGCTCATATTTTCATGTTAAGACCACGTTAAACACATAAAAAACATGATAAACTTGAAGGAAGGGGGTTTATTTTTCTTTTGCAGTAACATGAAACTGATCACTTTCTGATTCTCCAGTGATAAACATAATTAATGCTTATTTGATTTCTAAGGAAGCATTGTAAAATGCTTCATCTTAAAAAAGAAAAATCAATGTTTCATATAAAGAATGCAAAAAAGGTTTGAAACAAGAACTGAATTTGAATGATCCCTTTTAGGGCCTGTGTAAGGCCAAAACCTCAAAGAGCCGAGAGTTGTGCCGTCTATTTAAAATCAAACAAACAAAACTTCATATAGCAACTGCTTTTCATCACATTGTGTGATAATAATAACACTAGAAACTCAATGAATAAGCTCTTATCTGGAGGAGGAAAATAAAAAAATGGAAAAAGACATACAAAGAAAACAAAGACAATGTGTGGGGGAGGACACAACATTTCAGCTGCTTGCCTAACGTGTTCTGTCAATTCAACTCACAAATCGACAGTAAAAGCAGTATGCAGGAAGAGGAAACTCTACCTTGCTATTCAGCTGCATTTTAGTGTAATAAAAAGGTAGTCATCCAAGCTTGTGATTCTTTAGCTCCACTTCAAAATAAAATGTAAAGTTTCATCCCAGAGGAGTTTTCTTATTATTTATTGGATGGTTTGGTTGCATAAGACATAAAACAGGCCTGTAGTAATACAGATGTTTTAGGAAGGGAGAAAAAAAGTATACAAACACTGCTTCTAAACTGCCTCCTTATCTTGGGCTCAAGCTGATACACCAAGTTCACCTACCATTGCTTCTATCCATCAGTCCGCCAGCTCACATTCTGGTTTGAGTTACAAACAAGCCACTCAACTCACAGGACAGGTAAGTCTGGGCTGAATCATGCTTTTGGTGAACTTCATCCCTTCAGGCATAGATACAAATGGCACCCCACTGGTTTGATTAGCTCACCTTCTCAGATCCTTACCTTTTTTTTTTTAAATGCAAAGACACATGCTATCCTATGGTATTTTAAACACTGCTTATATCAGTCCTGCTGATTCTGCTTAACTCCTAAAATTACAAGCCTGACTTGAAGGGCAAAGAAGTACTCCTCCACACACTCCTAACTCTTCTTCCTACCTGACTGCCCACTAAAAAGAAAATGCTGTATTACCAAAAAAAACCCCAAACCTTCTCTAGAAACATATCAATCTGAAAGCAAGCACAATCCAAAAGTCAAGGCAGGCATGCATGCCACACAGTTCTTAGAGTAGCTGAATTCAGCCTTGCCAAAATCAAAGATGAAGCCAAGTAGTGCAAAACACTGGTAAACCAAATTGTGAAGCCTTATTGGCTTTAGCCACATATATTAAACCATGCAATTACCAAAGGCTGTATACACAGCCTCCAAAAACACCAAAGAAACATACCTCTACTTATGAGGGTTTGGTTTTTTTCTTTCTTTCCGCACATCTCTGAACCAGACTAATAATTACAGTCCACAGGACTGTCTTTCCAGTAGCTGTTCTCTGCCCTGCCACTTTTTTTTCTCCCTTCAAAACTAGTCTCCATTTTCCTTAGAAGACTGCTGCCACAGCTGCAACACCAGAGGCAGATATTACCATCATCTACTGAATCAGATTATGCCAGACTGAATAAACACAATGATGGAATTTAGGGCCCCATAAACACCAGCCTAAGAAAGAGCAGAGAAGCCACCAGCAGGCTGCATTTCCCAATACAGCTATTGCAACCACAACCTGTGTCAAGGAACTAAAGATGAAGAGTCCTCCTACAGACAATGAGGAAAGAAGCCTTTGAGCACTCAGATCTGCTCCCCTCAGGCAAGGGGCCTATTCAAATTTCTCCCCCACAAACCCCTGACTCACTTCTAAGTGCCTTTTCCTACTCTCTCTCACACACCAGGTTACTGATGTTCCCAGCAGACTCTCCTCAGGGCTCAGCCTCACTCACCTCTTCCTCAGGGCACACCCTCTCCTAGGCACACCCTGGGCTTGCCTACAGGGAGGCCAGGAAACTACTTCTTGGTTTTCCACCCTTACAGAGACCCCATCCCATCTTTACCAGGCACCTGCCACAGCTTTTAGAACCTTCTGGCAGCCCCTGCCTAACGAGGGGCTAACAACCAAGAGGCCACAGCTGAGGAAAGGCTGAGAGGCTGCTCTCCTGGCCAGGCTTTAAGAGACAACCCTCTAATTAGACACAGCTGTGCTTTTTATTTGCCTGCTAAAAGCGGGGTCTAGCTAGGGCCTCGGGGCCCTTGCGCCACTCAGGTACACTTTGTTCCTCTGAGTCACTTTAGGCCTAGCATAGTAACTGGTGCTTTTTTTAAGATCCCACGAGTAGAGCAAAACACAAAAACAGAGCAGATGGGTACCAATGCTATTTATAACTACTGAAGCCTTAGCAATACAGCCCTGAAGAAAAATGCATTGGTGCTTGAGGTTGGACAGCAGGCTGGTGCGCGGGTGCCTGCTGCCCCATAAACTTCAGTGACGCGCTTCAGGATCGCGGAGAAATCGCACCAGGCGGAGGGCTCTGGGGAAGCGCGCACCAAGGCCCTCCGGAACGTCAGGCTTCGAAGTGACGGGGGAAAGCCGAGGCTACTGTTTTCACGTGCAGCGCTCCTCCCTCTACCGGACCGCTGGTTCAAAGGCCGGGACGGGAGGCCTTCGCCCCCCCCACCCCCCGGGGCAGACGGCCGCCCGCCCC
>WAAD01012518.1:964-27773 GCA_013389945.1 Fregata magnificens | reverse complement strand
AATGATTCTATGATTCTATGATTCTATGATTAATATTCGTAAGACATCTGTCAAACTACAGAAGCATGAAAACTTCATGTTCTTCAAAAAAACAAGAAAATCCTGAAATAGGCCTGTTCCAGCCTGTACCATATCTGTCGGTGGAGGCACTGAGAAGAAGCAGGAAACTGTCAAGGCCTCATTTCTAGGTTTTGTGTATTTGTTCCTTCCTCTTAACATCATGCTGGAGCCAAACTGAGCCTACCCTGAGCAACTGCAGCCCCTGCTGCTTTCAGGAGAGTTGTGTTTACATATTGCAGAACTGAAGCATGATGGAAATTTGTTTTAAAAGCTGGAATTGAATTAGCAAAGTTTTGAGCTTCTTAAGCAGAGCTTGTGATAGTACTGCTCCTCATTTTTCACCTCTTGTTTTCCTGTCAAAAAGAAGCTGCACGCTTGTAACTTTTAAAAATTGTTTAGAACTGGTTATGGTATCTGGTAACATAACAAACCTGAGTAAATGACCGCAGTGCAAGAGCAGCAGGATCCTTGACCATCTTGGGGATGGTGTCCACCATAAACAGCTTCCCAGCGTCTGAGTGGCTGTACAAAAATACGTATGTCACATCCTGGTTAGCAGTACTGAAGAACAGGAAAAACAACAGTCACATAGCTCAATCCTGCATTTCAAGTTAACTTCCCAATCCCAACTACATCGAAAGGAAAAACATTTTTCTTTCTTCTACCTTGTTATTCATTTAAACATTATCACAGAAAACTGACCACAAGAAATATTTTTCAGGATGGTCATGAAAAATCATTGCATACCTTATAAGCAAGCTCTGGGTTTGGTACAAGTGTGTCTCTGCACACCCCAGATACCATTTACACCACCTGCAAGTCTAGTCCACCACGTTCTTATTACTTACACACCTGCATTTACCTTTACTTAGAAAAATTAATTATTTAAGGTTTTCGTGCATGTTATAAACTTCTGAAACGAACCAGTTTCCAGCAAGCCACCTTTCCAACAGCAGTAACCAGCAAACTGGATAACCATGTGGCTATTTGACTGAATAGGGGAACAGCCTAAACGTCCTTCTCCCCCAGCTGAGTACTGATCCTCTGCTGCTTGAGGTCAAAATTGAAACTGTTGATCTTCAGCTTAAACTGTACAATGGCTGGGTTTTAAACTTTTCTGCGTAGCAAATTGTTGCGTATGCTGTCATGAATTTACCAAATGGTGAAACAGCATCAGTGACATGTAAACTGCTGCTACACCCATTTATCCCATACCCCTATTGCCCCCATAACCTGTTCTGCCTGCATTCTGCTCCACAGGTTCCTGGTCCAGGACCAGGAGTCCAAACAGTGCTATGGTAATAATACATATCCTAGAAAAACTGTAGCACCTCATCTTCTCAGTCTGGGGCAGGTCCAGCTCAGCCCCGCTCTATCAGTTAGGAGAGGCGCTGTGACTTGTGCTCAAGGCTGTACAGGGTCCCACAGGCCAGTGTAAAATGCCAGTCCAGCAAAAGGAAAGAAAGGATTTCAGATGCTTTCCTCCTTCTTATTTCTTGCTAAACTATGTGATTTTTTTTATTACTCTGTGTATTATTCTGTTGCTTTCAGCTATAGCTCACCCTTAATCATCAACAGGAGAGCTGCACCCAGCTATTGTCACCTGCACTTTAAGCAAACAGATTAAGAACCTGAGACACAAGCACGCTACTGCCACTGAGGCTGCTCCTTTTACATGCGTCATTGCTCTGCCCCACCTGAAAGGTATGGCAGGTTACACCTACCCATGCATGCAAGAGAAAAATGGGGAAGTAGTTATGGTGTATGTGAGTTCCCTGTCTTGCTCTTCCACATCTATGAAGTGGAGGTGTTTCTTAGTTAGGTGAGCAATCTCAGTCTCCTTAACAACCAGGTGACGGGTCACTCCTGGGGCTTCTCTGGGTAACTGATCATCCACAGGGATAATGTGCACCACCATCACCTGAAATCAGGAAGACAGTAAAATCAGCAGCCATTCCTCTCAATAAGAGAGTGTCCACGCAGTTGTTTACAAACATGCACATACAGAAGTGGATCACTGGAATATGAGATGTAGGATGTGGTTGTCATGACATATCATGAATGCATGAGTAATGGAGATATACAACAGTTAAATGCAAAGCCTATGAATCTTAGTGGTTTTCCTTTAAATTAAAAGCCAAGTTAAATTCAGTATGTTGGACTTGTGGAAGAAATAAATAGTCTCTTCTCAGTTGACTTCAGGAGACGTGTTTTGTTTGGTTGTACCATCTCCAAATCTGATTTGTTTTCAACATTTTATTTTACAGTGTAGGAAAAAGTCTTTGCAATGGACTTGTCTCTCTGAAGCCAGGCAGAGAGAATTACCCCATGGAAAGCAAGAACAACAGCTATCTCTGAAGAACATTATTTGTGGTGATGACCATGGTGATGGCAAACAGAAAAGATATATACCAGTTTGATTTGAAGGTCCGTCAGAAGGTGTGAAATCATCAACCATTTGAAGGAAAAATGCAGAACTCTGCCAAAGATGCTTCAGTTTCATACCTGTGGCTCTGAGAGATTGGGAGGGTCATGGCTATCACACAGCACAAACTCAAGGGAATCTTCAAATACTTCTCCTCCCAAATGATGATAATAAATTATTCCATTAAATAGATCCCTCTGAAGAAAACTGCGTACAGAATACCCTGTTGAATTGAAGAATATATCTTCTATTGAATAGTGCATGATTTTAATAATTCATTAAAATTATCCATTAGCTGTACAGGTAACTGGTGAAGCATAACGTCTTCTTTCTCACCCTAACTAGGGCAAGCCCTTTGAAATGTTGTCTCATTGTCTTCCGTGTCTCCTGAAGATCATCAACTTCTTTTCTATGTCACTTAAAGATCATTCAAAAAATGAAGCAACACAGCAAATGGGCCTAAAGCCCTGTTCAGAGGACAGAAGAGAATTTGCAGGACTAGCAGCCTCTGCAGTCTAGCACAGGAATTTCTGAGTTCAGAATCTTCATAAATGGAAGGAAAGCTTTCTTCCTCTTTTAACATCACTAGCGTCATCTAATAGCTTTGAACTTGTCAGGGATCTTCGCAGATAAGATAACTCCTGACTAGCCCAACTTTTCTGGAGGAGAAAAGTGCGGTAGGGAAATAGACTCCGAATGGAGAATTATGGGATACATTGTGTTCACAGGTATAGTTATCCTGGTGCAGAGACCAACATTAATGAATGATGGGGACTTACACTGTAATGAAAGAAATCCAAATTTGCCATGATTTGTCCTGAGCCAAAATAAGTTGTCTAATTGTAACATTTAATGTAGTTAAAAAAGGAAGGGACAAAGAAAAGTGTGCCATTGTGGATGTGTTTCATTACCTATCAAGTTTGGTCCTGGCTTCTTCATGATTTCTCCAGCCTGTGGTGGCTTGGTGATATTGAATAGTATGTAATCATCACTGGAATCCATGTCAGAAGCATGAAGCATGGAGCCCTGAATCAGGATCGTCTGTCCCTCATGAACTTCAATGACCACATTGCTGATAAGAAATGGAGGGCTGTCATCTTTAGGGAGGATATTGATTGGAAACTTATGGCGAATACTATGGGGGCCATCGAAAATCCTAAATACCACAAAGTCCTTAGTAGAATCGCTGTCATCATGATGGTAGTGAACAACTCCAGCCTGAATGTCAAAGACTGTGAACATGAATCCTTTTCCTCCTGTAAAAAACAGTGGAAGAAAATGCATCAAAAACGTGCAGTTCAGCCCAGAGGAGAAACCTTCCACCAATACGAATGTTATTACGGGAGAGAGAAGGAGAATGCATTTCTAACTAGAAAAATCAAATGTAACTTCACCTACTGGAAATAAGCTTGTAGAAGTTGGAATAGTTAATAAGAATGCAGAATTTGCAACTGTGGTAGCAGAGAAAATCTTCCAAATGTCCATTGCACTGAAGATAATTGGAGATATGAAGGATTTTTAGCTGCAACTGTTTCCACTTTAATTTCAACCTCTACTTTCTTACCAGAACATTTACATGTATTTTAAGCATCAAAGAGAATATGCTTTATAATTACAGCTCAACATTTTGTTGCAAGTAAAAAATAACATTTGTGGGTCTTGTTTTTTCTACATATTGAGGTTACTGTCTATAAGAAGACAATATTACACCTCTGCTTCACTAGACATGTTATGCACACACACAAATATTCAGGCAGGTTGACGGTTTTGAGAACTGCAAGCTGGTGCTGGAAGGGATGATCTCCCCAGGGCCTCCAAGGAAAATATTTTCTTGCCCTCCATGCTGTGTAACATCAGCAGAGGCACCCCCACCCTCCCTTTGCTCCTTACGTGAAGAGAATTATGGGCAAACTTTAGTGTGGAGAAATAAATAACTGCCTCACCACCAAACAAAAAACTGCTAAAGGTGACAGAAGGCAGGGAAAAACACCATACATACCTCTTTCTTTCAGGGCTTTCCTTTAGCTTTAGGACTGGCATTACCAAACCCAACAAAAGAGCATTCAAAACATTGGGTTGATTCACTGTTCCCCGCAATTAATGGGAAACCCTCCACTGATTCAGTGGGCAGTGGCTCAGACCGTTTGCCAGCAACATTAAGAGTTATGGTGCAGCTGGAGGGCTAAACCCGAGCTTTCCTTTAAAGTTTGAACATCAGTTTGTGCTTGCTAGACACAAAAGGCAATTCCCAAAAATTGTGATGATGGTTTCATTTGCATATGTCTACGCAGACACATAAAAGAGGATAAGGCATGGTCACTGGAGAAGAAATATCCACCCCTGGCTGGCGCACAGGAGGCTGAGAAACCCCAGGGACTGCGTGCAAGAATGGCACGGCTACCACGAGATGGGCTCTGGGCTCTGCGTGGTCCCGCAGGCACAGCTGGTCTCCTGCAGCCCGCTCCCTGGCTGGCTGCATAGCCCGTGCCGCAACACCATCTCTGGGGCTGAGCCTACCTAACATGGCTGACACCACAGAGTTTCTGCTTGTAACATTACAGGAGGATAATCGTGCAGACACTGAACTCCTTGGCAGTAGTTTCCCAAGATTAAACATACTTCTGAATAGTTTGTTTCCAGTAAATTCCAAATACCACCTTCCACTTTTCTTTAAATACTTGCTTTATGTCTCTAGGCTATGCATTTTACACGAATACATTTAACCATCAAAAAATCCAGCACTGATAGTGGCAGCATCTTTCCACCCTGCCAACAGCAGAGTGACTTTTTTTACCTAACCATTTTCCCAAAGAGACCAGCACTGTGCTGACTCATCAGATTGCAAAGCAAAATTAGTAATCTTGATGACGCAGAAGGTTAACGAATTAGAAGTCTCATTTAATTGTCACTTTTTGAAATCAAGCTTAAAGCTGCCAGTAAATAACAACCGTATCCAAATGTTGCCTGTGTTTGCCAACAAATCAAAAGCACTCGGCATTCCTTAGCGTCTTCAAGCAAAAAGGAGACAAGTGAAAATACAGTGTCTGCATTTTGCCTAGGTCATGCCCGCTCCACGAAAGCATAGCTGATGTCTTGAAAATCTCAGCTTTGGGATGTAAACGTACGTTAAGACAGTAGGAGCTCAAACACTGAATTTTTCAGTATTCCTGGCTTCATCCCCGTGCCTAGCGTGGTTGCTTCAACCGGTCAGCAGAGGGCGCGNCTGCCGCCTGCGGTGCGCGGCCGTCCCGCTTCCCTCGGGGCGGGCCTGGCTCTTCGCTCCGGAGCGGAAACCGGCGGAAGATGCATCCCCGTGCCCCGGCTGTGCTTGTTGCCTTTGAGCGACGCAGAGCAATACAGGGCCGTGCCGCCGTTCCTCCCTTTCTCTGCAGTGAGATGGCGGCGCTGCCGCCCGGGGCGTCACCCGTCCTCCTGCGGCGGGGCCCTTTCTGAGGCAGGGCAGCATCAGGCCTGCGGCGCGCCCCTACTAGCTGCGTTAGCTGACTTAGGCTGAATTCCCCTCCAGTGGAGAAACTAAGAACCCATTTCATTTTCAAACGAAAGTGGTGTGTAGGCACAATTACTCCGTAGGCAAGACTTACAAGTATCTCCCATTTAAGGACGTGGATGGCATAAATACACTATTTGCAAAAGCGTCCGAGCTATGCAACTGGCTTTATTAACTTGTGAATTTTTTAATTTCTTACTGTGCATCAAAGTATTTCTCTTCCACACCTTCATTCCCTGGTAAATCTGTCTTTTATGCTGGCAGCCCTCAGCAGGGAGTGACATACGACAGGCGCTATCAACATCTTATTGACTGTCACATTATCGTAGCCAGTTCTCACCAGAGAACATGTTTCCAGGCCCTCAAGTTGAAATGATTTACCTCTCACTGTGAGCCGCCCGTGCTGTAAGCCATCAACTGTGACCAAGCGAACATTTTGGATGTCGTCGTTGTCTACAATTTGGAAGTGTTGCCACATGATCGGTCGGGATTGCCCTTCCAGGAGGCTGAGGCCTGCAAAGAGCAGAGCGTTATTTTACCACAGCATCTGCAACATTCAAGGTTGTCAGAATCTGCGACATTGAAGGCTGTCAGCATCTAACCTTTCTAAAGGTTTTTGCAGTCAGGAAGAAAAGCATGTTTAATTCCATCTACATACCTACCTGTGACAGACGTTTCAAGGCCAGCTTAAAAGCTGGATATCTACTTTTATTCTGACATACTTGCCTTATTCAACTGTCTTCAAGGAATTTTTTTCAGAGAAATAATGTATTCTGGTTCCCAATGATCTGATAGACTAGCTAGGCACATTTCTGGACATTTGCACAAACCAGAGTGTTGCACTTGCAATCTCACAATGTCTGAAACTCGGCACTCAGCTTCCTTAGTGAGTGTGCATTTAAAAATTTATATTGATCTTCATGACGGAGGACAGTATCTCTTCTTTTTACGCAGACAATCATTTCAGGTGGGGCTTCTTCTGAGAAGGTCCTTCTGCTGAGAAGGACCTGGGAGTGCTGGTGGACAGCAGGCTGACCATGAGCCAGCACTGTGCCCTTGTGGCCAAGAAGGCCAACGGGATCCTGGCATGCATCAAAAGGAGTGTGGCCAGCACATCGAGGGAGGTTATCCTCCCCCTCTACTCGGCCCTAGTGAGGCCACATCTGGACTACTGTGTCCAGTTCTGGGCTCCCGAGTTCAAGAAGGACACGGAACTGCTGGAGCAAGTCCAGCGGAGAGCTACAAAGATGATCAGGGGACTGGAGCACCTCTCTTATGAGGAAAGGCTGAGAGACCTGGGTCTGTTCAGCCTGGAGAAGAGGAGACTGAGGGGGGATCTTGTCACTGCTTACAAATATCTGAAGGGTGGTGTCAAGAGGATGGGGCCAGACTCTTCTCAGTGGTGCCCAACAACAGGACAAGGTGCAATGGGCACAAATTAGAACACAGAAAGTTCCAGCTGAACATGAGAAAAAACTTCTTTACTGTGAGGCTGACAGAGGACCGGAACAGGCTGCCCAGAGAGGTCGTGGAATCTCCTTGTCTGGAAATATTCAAAACCCACCTGGATGCAGTCCTGTGCGCCCTGCTCTAGGTGAACCTGCTCAAGCAGGGGGATTGGACAAGGTGATCTTCAGAGGTCCCTTCCAACCCAAACCATTCTGTGATTCTGTGATTCTCTGGGAGATGTGAGGCCTCTCCTTCTCAGCTCCTTCGCTTTTCTACTGTGAGGAGACTGCTCTTTCTCTGGTGTTAACCTCAAGACTTGTTTGATCCTATACCTTTGCCTTTTGATGATTAAATATCAATGTACATTTCACTCTAGGTGGGAGACCCTGTCCCCTCACCAGTGCAGGCATTATAAATCTGAATTAGCCTTAACCCTGTAAGGTTTGCAGGCTTCAAATGGCTGGTGGTGTATCATGCCCTCTTTTTCTAGTTGTTCATTTTTGCAGATTTCCACTTTAAACAATGCCAACAAGCCTTGGTCTTTCCCACACACTACAGTACTACTCCTATTCCATCACATATTTGTCTTTACTATTTATACTCTTTTATGTCCAGTTCATTCTTGAAGAAAATGCTATAGACAGAAATCCTGATTTTCCTGTAACTCCCTTTTTTCTTTATTTTTCATTCCAGTTAAAACTTAATATTTTTTCAAGTTGTTGTAACATGTTCCCTCCAAAATGGATAAAGGGAAAAAATAGATTTACACTCCCTCAGTTTAATGAACCTTAAAATCCAGGTGTAAATCTGAATTTCAGAGCTTTGTCAAATGTCTGTGTCAAAGCATTACAAATTCTGTAGCAAGATAAATGGAGGAAAAGAGATCTCACCTGTATTCCATGAAACCCGAGGAGCATTTGTGTCCGTTGTTCTGATAGAAAGATGCACAGTGATCGGTAAACTCCTTTCAAAGTAGAAGTCATGTACCTCAAACTCCACCTGTTGTGAAAACAGACAAACTTTTGAAAAAAAAGACCCTGAAAACCAGCTGTACCTCAGAACACATATAATGTGTTCTTACCTGAGAGATCTTAAAGTCTCCTGATAATATGTTGGCAAAAGAAACTGGATTTAGCTTCTAGAAAGAGCCTTTGAGATTCTGCACTAAATTAAGTATTTGCTCTTCACAGTGAATGCTGGGAGAGTTAGTTTGCAATGTGTGGAAATTAACAGGAAAGATAAGCATTTTCACTGTTGTTTGGGGTACAATTAACTCAGCGATTAACATAGGGCTTTTTTAATAGTAATAACAAGAAGGGGAAGGGGCGTTTCCTGCTCTCTTAACATATGTAGGACCAAAAAAATTACGAAAGAGAAGATATGGACTGGCACAGAAGAAAATCTCAAACTCTCGAATTGTGAAGCTGGTGAATTGTTGAATTGTTGAACCTGTGATCAAATAATGCTGAAAGCAGAACAGAGACAAGGCACTTAAAGAGCAGGTGGTTTGGTAGGATGACTGATCCTCATACTAAGGAAACAGAAAGAAAGGGAGTTCCTGTGACAGCCAAGGTTAAAAAAAGGCAAGCCTTTTCAGCATCAGGTGCCAAAGTTACTGTTGATGTTCCTTTGCTTTCCAGTCCACCCTTTCCCCAGCTTACCTTGCTCTGATTTTCTGTCTCTTCAGTTTCATTACTTTAGTACCAACCATTTTGTTTTGTTTTGGTTATTGCTTAACTATCTTACCAGATAGTTATTTTATAACTATCGGCATATTTATATACTCCTTTACCTGATTTCTCTTCCTCTTATATCTCCTTTTTAAGACTACTGCTTATTTCTCAGAGTGCTGGTACACTACTGAATTACACAAAATGTCTAGCAGTACTGGTTACTGAAAAAATAAAGTAACACAGTACCCAAAGTAAGAGACATTCACCATCAGCACTCTGTGGCAGATCTGGAGGGAGAAACATCACTAGCAGCCAACATGGAAAAGGTAGAAGTGGTGCTCTGTTCGCTCCCATAAAACATAAATGTATTCCTGCGGCCTCGGTCTCATAGATCGGCACTGTTTATTTACTCACTTTCTCCAGACCCTGCAGATACCAGCCTGCTCTCATCATTTGCATCATGTTCTCTATGTTAGTGACATGCTTTTACTCCTCCCAGCAGGAACTGTTGGGAGACCCTTTTTGTTATTCCTATACCACCATTGTCGCTGTAGGTAGGGTGTGAGATCAAATGGCAATCCTGACATTTAGCTGGTCCGTCTTTCACGGCTTTAAATATGTCACCTGTCCACAGGTCACAGGGATCAGTACCGTCACATAGAGATAAAAGCTATGTGGAAAATGCACCATTGATCCTTCCAAAGGCTCTTGGTTAGATCTACGAGTAGTGTTATTCCCCTACTCCCTTCAAGAAAAATTTAAAAAGAACCAAAAAATCCTGTTTAGATATTCTCAGTCAGAGAGGATAAAAATCTTTCAGTGCAAAGAAATTCTTAAGTAGTGAGCCACAAATATCTGATTTCTGTTAGACAATTAAGCTGATGAGTCATAGGAGAAAGTGGTAAAAGATTTTACCTCTGCTCCTGCATTGCATATGGTTAGAGAAACATCTTTTTTTTTTTTCTGAAAAATATCCATTACAAATGTATGCATTTATTTACAGCTTACTGAATCTTAAGGAGATGAAAACCAGCAAATGCTCATACATTACACTGTTACCTCATAATTCCTCCTCTCTGTGTGGCTGTTATTCGGAGGCTGATAAGCAACGAGCATGTCACTGAGATCTTTCCAGGTGAAGGAGCCAACAGCTTTTGTATGATCAGATAGATGAGTGATGAAGCCCCATGGAGGTGGCTTGGTAATGTTGAATACAAGCAGGGACTTTGGAGTTTCATTGTCTTCAGCATCAATGGTGGTGGTTGTAATGGGGGTTAAAATAAATTGATCTACTTCCAGGATGAACTTTGCCATCGGGACAGCTTTGGGTATTTGATTGGGACTAGCGCCTTTAATCTGAACAGGGAGCCATGCATACTCAGTCTACAACAGGAAAAAATGAGACAACTGAAAGGGCAAACTGAAGCAAATAAAATAAATTCAATTTCCATTACCCTCACATAGCTAATTGGGGTACACGTTAAAGCAGTAATTATTTTGAAAAGAAAAATTGAAATATTTTAATGAGAAAATGCCTAAAGTAAATATTTAGACATCATGAAAAGGTCTTCCAGGTTCACTAGTCTTCTTTGTGTCCTTAATTTTGGGCTGAAACAGCTTCCATAATTTAGTGTGAGATTAATGAATAACTTTACCTGAGAGAAGCATGCATGAGCCATTAATTATTATTAACTGAATATGTTCACACAGCTCTTAACTTATTAGTTACTATATATGTTGAAGTAAGTGCAGCTCGTGCTCTATAAAAAAGGTGGAATTATGCCAGAATTAATTTTGGTCTCAGGCTAAACTACTTATGCCTGCCAGTAAACAACCAGAGGTGTTTCTCTGTAGCCATAATGGTCTAAGTATAGAGGCATAGAGATAATGCATTTCATTTGCCCAGCTTGAATTGAACAAACTTTCAGTATCACTTTCTCTCTTCAAATGTGAAAAGGAGCAACGAATTCAAATTTTTTGAAAACCAGGAAGACAATCAGACATTGTAAGGTTGCATAAAGGTCTACCTTGTGCAGAGTTTTGCTTCTGCTGTCTGTGAGATCCAACCTCACAGGAATATAATCGGTATCCGGTGAGGGAGGGTCAAGGTGCTGATATCGAATCCCCATCCTCAGAAACTCTTCACAGCTCATTTTTGTGTTGTGAACGACTCCGAGTCCCAGCATGCAGCTCCCGTTTCTGCACTGCTGGCCCAGGCTGTCCTCTGTAACCCAACAGAAGCAATAGTGAAAGAGTTACTGGAGCAGAAACCAACACGGGAAGCCTGTCCGTATAGCTAAACTAACTCTTGGGTAGGTGCTGCCTCCAACAACTCCCTGTGCTGTTTCTACTGAGTCTTGGCACTCCCAAAGCCATGACATTGGCCCACATGTCTAGGATCCAAAAAAAGACTCCAGTCAGGGGATTTCCAACCCAGGTGTGTGATCTGAGTTGTGCCCCACACAAACTTCGTGTCCCTTTCACTTTCCAGGATAGCTCAAGCTGTTCATTAAACTTCACATGATCCACTCTTATCCAGCACATCTGAAGCAACCCACTGCAGCAGATTTAATCTGCTGGGTCTCTTTGAACCTGCTAATACAAGCAACTAAAGCATATCGTACTAGGGCCAGGGAAGAAGCTCTGTGGCTGATCTCCACGAAGCTGCTCTTGCTGCACTTCACCGGTGATGAGCTGGCCATGAGCAGGCAGGTGGGTTTCTGAAGAAGCTATGGAAACGGTGCAATCCAGATTTATCTTCCTGTCATAGTCAAAAGCAAGGACGTTCTTGTCAATCACCCTGGACAGACCATAGTACTCGGGGACCTCCAGGGTACGGGAGCGCATTTTGATGATGTTACAGTCTGGCTCAAGTAACTGCACGTGGAGGGTGAATGTTTCTACAAATGTTTCAGTTTCTGTAAACCTGCAGGTGATAGAAGGAAATTAATTATGCATCATCCCATCTTCTGTCAGTCTGTGAGTTTGGCATTGGCCTCACCTTCCGAATTGAATTACTTGAACCCCTTTCTCTCATGTGCCCTCAAATCCCAGATCGCCAGAGACCATGAGGTGTCAGACACTGCTGCCTACCTCCACATACTTGTAAAAAGGATGTTTGTGCAAAGGAAGAAGTTACTCGCTGTCTGTATGCAAGGGTCTGTGTCCCTATCAGCAGGACAGCACAGAACATACAGTGCTCTGAAAGTACTGGTTTTACTTTCAATAATAAAAAGAAAAATCGCTGGTTTTCTGTAACAAGCAAGCAATACATAATATTTATTAATACTAACAAACACATTATTTGAGCATATCTGAAATATATTGTGACAAATGTTTCTGTAAACAGATGGTCACTTGTTGACTAATGATGCTGCTACTGGATCTAAGTAGTTATGATATGTACAGCAGAACATGCTTTTACCATGAAAAATGGACTGCTTGCTCTTCCTGAGGGCAGCTGTTCTCCTGGTAACAACAAAGTGTGATCACCTGCTGCTGCTTACCTGTACAGCCTAAGCATGACCGTGTCTTCATCTAAAATCGGACAGCCATTGTGGGTATATTTGACTTCATTAGGAAGGAAGTGACAGTCAAAAACCTATGAAGGAGAAAGAATAGACAAGTACAACACTGTGAAGGATGTTAACTTCATGGCTTCTGTTCCACTTCTCTCTGACTGTCAGAAATGCATCAGACTAAGGAAATGTTTAATCTGTAGTTTATTAATAGGTATTCACCTGTTGGCTGTGGTCTCCCAGTGAGAGACAGAGCAACCACTTTAATGTGGGGCTGCTGGCACTCTACAAGGGAACGGGCATATAAATGTGATTGTTTCAGGCTGCCAAGTCCCTCCTCCAGCACAACAAATAGTTTGAGCTCACACTTTTCTACCACCACAGCTCGTGGACTTAGGGATGCAGCTGTATTCAGTGGGAGAATTGCAGTGGATCTGACAAGCCAGCAGTTCCTGCAGTATAATGTTAGATTTACTAGCTTTTAAAGTTGCTCATGATGATAGCTTGATTATACAGTAAATCCTGCTTTATGGCCACTACCATTGGATTACAAAAGTATGATCCTGTGAAACTTCTCTGTTTGAAACTTTGCTAGCTCAGATTTGTTACATGTTTTTGGAACACTGACTTTGTACCTGTAGCCTTTTCCCAGATCAGATGTCATCTGTGCCATACCAGCACCCAGCCCAAATGTCAGTGTAATCCCACAGCCTAAAAGCAAGCAGAATTTCTATATTGTCTCCACCAGCTAATCCAAAAGAGACTAATTCTTATGACATACCTGATAGAGGTCAAATTTGCAAAGATGGCTGGCCACAGCTTAGCCATTTAAGACAGACGCTTTTTTCAGCCTGATTGGTTTACTTATGGTTTGTTGACTTGCAAAAGCAAGACACTGAGGAAAAATGGCTGACCCAAATGGAAAAAAGATTGCTTTGGAGCGTTCTGACACACCCATTCTTTGGAGCAGGGATTTGGATTCTGGGGCATAGGATTTTCATGTCCTCACATATACCAATTTGCAAGCCTGGCAAATTACAGTTCTCATGTAGCTGTAGAATCTAACAGCTGAAAGCTCCTAGCATTGATAAGACCAGGTCTATGTTATCCTTGTGGTAACAGGGAACCCCTACACAGCCCATGCCTAGATGGAGGATACTCATGCTTCATGCCTGCAGAGAGACAGGCCATATTCTTGTCAGCAAGAAGGCAAAAGCTATTCATTGCATTTCCTGAGTGTCTCACTGTGAAACTCAGTGTGGTTTTCATTCAGTTTTTATGGGCAGTATTCACACATGATTAGTTCTTCTATGGACTAAAGTAAAATCTGTTCAGCATTCACCAATAGACCTGATGAAGCCATAACTAATAAGGATTAATATACATGTACAGCTGACTGACAAACCACCTCTTTCTTCAGAAAGAAGAGGTCATTTCTTACTACCAGTCATTTCTTAAAACAACCAAAAGAATAATGAAAATGAAGTGGCTTGCCTGAATTACCTACATCTCCCCAGCCACTTCGGAGGACAGTGAAATAGAAGGGGGATTTTAGTGAGGTTCTGAAATGTTGACTGGAAGTACAGTGCATAGAGAAAGTATTTGGATGCTCTGACTTTCAGTCTGAAAATAAAGTAACACTTTAATTCCTAAATTAGTTGTTAATGCATAGTTAACTGAAGCGCATCATGACCACTTCGTGGATTTACACTGAAGGATATAAGAGTTAGTGACCTTTGTTTCTTGCTAGCCATTACACAGAATTAGAACTTGCATCTTTCTGTAATGGAAAAATAATCAGAGTTTATCAGCTTTCATTATTACTGGCAGTGTCCACTTCCACTGAAGTTATTCTCAGATGCTTAAGCTATGTGGTAATTGTCCTATATTCCCAGTGATTTTAAAATATATTGCCTGCTTTTAAGTTTCATCAAAAAGCACATTGTACAAAGTCTTTTTTTTTTTTAAGTAATGAGTTAGTTGATTATCAGATACATATACATGGATTCACCACTCTTCCTATTGGCTAAAATAATCTTGGAATAATCCATAATATATGATATTATGGAAAATATTATTGATTTTATTTGTTGGGACTTCTTAGAAAGGAAGGACAAGAACAGTTTGTGAAAAACAAAATTGCTCTCATATGATGAAGGTTTTGACTATGTTGTGGCTGTTCTGTTGTGTATTGTTTTCAAATGTCACAGAAATATGTGGTTTGTTATTTTTCAGTATTTAACAAACAAGAAATATGTCTTTTTCTTACTTAATGTCTTTTCTTTCTCAGTACAAGCTAACATAAAGGAACTAATTAATTGATTAGATAGTCCTAAGTGATATCCTACAAAAAAGGAAAAAAAATTAAGAGAAGTAGTTAGGTGGTGTGTTACCTTAAAGAAAAAAAAGTACATTGTATACAGAAGCCACTCATATTACAGATTCCAGTAGTTTAGTGTTGTACATTGAAGATGAGATTCTTCTCTGATGTAAATCAGTGTAGACCACTCAAAGTCGGTAGGGTTTTTGGTGACATGTAGGTCTGGTGTGCACCTGACAATGAGATACTGCTCAGATGATGCATCCCTGTTCATATCAGAGAGGACTGCCTACAGCAGAGGAGATGGTTTGTCATATCAAAGAATTAATTTCTTTCTTTCTAAGACATGATTAGTTCCATCTCTTAATTGATAACAAGGGGATGGAAGACGAAGGACCTTTCCACAGAGGTCTGTTACCACTGACTGACAGCCGTTTTATATACGTATAAGACACAATCTGCTTTGCAAAAAGAAACGTCTGTTTTATGTTTCCTAATATCTTTTCCTTTTATATGAACAGGCAACTCTAATTGTCTATAAATTCACTGGGTAAGACAAAGGAGATCTAAATCTTTTCCTAATTACTGTTGAGCTTTGGTTTTTTCTACTTCAACTGCTTTTCAGTTACAATTTATAATTAAATTGTCATACATTCCTAGGACATTACTCACTTTAATGGCAGTAAAAGAGATCAGACCAGAGACATTTTCTGGCTGCAGAATTTCCTGGTAGAAAGAGCATGAGCGGCACCAGGAGGGCCAGACTCTGGCACCTTTTTTCAGGAATGGTGAAAGCTCAAGCAGCACTTTTCAGTGTCTGGCTCAGGATTTTGTAATTTAAAACAGGAGCCCTCAACTTACAAATGCCATCTTGTTCTTTCCCAGCAAGGAAATACGACTTGAGATAACTAGACTGCCTATCTTGCTGGCAGTCTCCCTGGGGCACCGCGCATGGTGGTGTGTCTCTGGCACTCCCACCTCCCCACAGCTGCTGTGGAGAGGAGGAGAAGGCACTTTTCCTAACCGGATGGCACTCAGGACAGGAGCTGTCCAGGAGAGGTATCCCAGGCACCACCAGCAGCCGCAGCCCCTCTCCAGCCTGGTACCCCAGGGCCACCTGCCCAGCAGAGCTCACCCCTACAGATGAGGTGTGCCTGCAGCCTCCAAAAGCCACCTTTGGCTGCCTGGGCTCACATCAGGGCCATGAAAGGACAGGCACTTAATGGAGGTGGGGTTGGGAGTGGGAAAAGCCAAGGAGCCTAGGTATTCTGGAAAATAAGCTATGGTGAGTACACATCTCCTGGGGTCCCTGGAAAACTGCCTCTGACCCTGTGCTTGAAGCATGTCAGGTTACAAAGGACAAAGTGGCTTTTTCAAAATACCTGGGTCCTACTGCACATAGAGGCTGAGGCAGGAATCAAAAGCAAAGTCACTCACTCAGCCAGCCAGCTTGCCTACAGAAGAGGTTTGCCAACAATGAGACATGTAAGTCTCTCTTTTTCTCCTCATGGGCCAAACTAGACTGGGGAAGTAGAGAGGGGCGACTACGATCAGAGCTCCTGTGCTGACAGAGAGCAAGCCCTGAGGAGGTCTCAGCAGAGGCACTGCACATCTTGGGGCCAGTCTCTAGAGAAGATCACACATTGCCCTGCTCATCGCCTCCTGTTTTCCCCAGCATGCCTCTGCTCCTTCCGAGTGCTGGTTCAGCGAAAGTACTTGTCAGTGGTCTGTAAAAATAATGACGATGGCCAAGCCAGAAGCTCTGAAAAATCTGCTGAGACTGGTGCTCCTGCATCCACCTTCACAGAGATCACGAGAAACCTCAGAGAGGATGTCTAAAACAATATACATATACAAACATGTAGAAGTGCATAGTCAAAAACTGTTTGGTTATGGTTCATTTTAAAACCATTTATCTTCTATCTCTACCATTACATCCTCATGTCAATTACTTCCAACTCCTTCCTGCTATGACTCAGGTGGGGAGATTTGTGAGACAAATGAATAGCAGAACGGTCATAAGTAAAATACATTTCATTATTCCTAAAGCTTGAAATTTTAACAGAAAATATTTTTTTTTGTATTTGCCATCTGCTAGCAATTTAGCTGTTGCAGAGCAGAGCAAACAATGGTGTACACAATGTGCTTATTGTATGTGATAATTTTTTTCTTAATTGCTCCCTAAGTAGTGGCTGTGTGACTAAAATGCAAAATGCTCTAGCGGGCTATGCGTTACCTGAGGGGCACTGATTACCCTCACCGTAGAAGAACAAGCAGCTGAGAGATGGGAGGATGTCTCCTAACTACAAGTTTTGAAATACCCATTCTCCACTTGTGAAAGGAGACTCTGACTGAACTCCCTTTTATGCACTCGTGTTACTGAGCTCAGCTTTTGGATTTCACAGGTGCAGTTCTCTGTCAGCTGGCTACTTTTAGCAAAAGGCTGAATCTCACAGGCCATTCAGTTTCATGCCTTCTAGTCACTACCCCCAAAAAAAAAAATTCAATAAAGCAGCTCTTCCTAGTTTCTCCCACACCTGCACACACATGGACACTCAGAGCAGCACAACAGAGCCCAAATACCTGCGGAGTTAGTTTCCCAACCCTCTGTGTTATTGGCTCATTAATCACAACTTCTACTTTGCAGACATCCTTCTCTCTGGGGATGGAAAATTTGAGGTCATCTTCTGACAGGAAGACAGACTGTCCCTTCATCACTTTCACCCCAAGGTTGACACTAATAAAGGAGGAGCATACAACTCTTAGTACAACAGGCAGCAGTAGAAACAACCAGCTTTTCTTAAAGGGCTTCATATTATGAGGGGATGCCAGCTCTTTTCCACCAGTGAAAATGTTCTTAACAAAAGAAGTCTTCTCTTTCTCCGCCAGCAGATTTTCACAATATAATGAAGGACCAAAATGTTAGTTGCAGGTGACAATGTACCACATGTTTTCTATTAAGATGCACCCCTTGACTGAAATTTGGACAGGGACCTTTTGAAGTATCCTTCGGTTTTTATAAAATTCATTGGTCAAGCCTGACAAAATGATGAATGTGTTCTCAGAGTACTTTTAAGGTTGTTAATCCTGAAAAAAAAAGGAAAGAAAATTGATATAAGGCATTGAGCAACTACTGGGGGAAAAAAAAAATAACCACACAAAAAACTTCTGCCATTTCTTACAATTGCCATTCATTTCAAGCAGCAGTGTAGCTTCACCTTTGAATACTATTAAGTGCACACGTGCTCAGAACATTAGCTACATACCAATGAGACTTCTTCCTCAACGGATCAACTCTCAATATGAATTCCAGGCACCTTTGATCCGTATGCACATACAAACACTTGCTGTGTAGGAATCCTATGTTACTGGCCTTTTTTACTGCTGGACCAAGTAGATATTAATAAAAGGGTATGAGCATCCAAGTAGTTTGAAAGTGCAGGAGTATGCATTCATCCAGATTAAATATACCTGAAAGTGAGAAAAAGGGAGAGTGGCCTTTTGTTAAGTCTATTTTTGCTTTGCCATTGAATGTGGGGGAAAAAATTCAACCTTTAGTTGCAAACAGCTTGCCAGTGCCTCTCTACTCCTCCTGCTATAGTGAGTAACTATGCCAGGATGTCAGCATAGAAACATACGATATGGCACAAGAAAGCTGAATTTTTTCTTTTTCACAAAAAAAAAGAGTAATCATTCTGAGGCAAATTCAGTGGAAATAAGGAACAAAAGATAATAGGGAGAAAAAAAATTACACAAGCTCCTCAGGCCCCCATTTACAGTGAATCTTCATCTTTCATGTTTATAAACTCATAAGAAAAGCATAGGTTTTCTTCTGACATTGAACAAGCACTACTGATATCCTTATAAGACCCTAATTTCTACAGCCCTCCAAAGTAACTGAATCTATGGCCCGAAGAATAGGCAATGGTATTGACTTAATTAAACTTGATAAGATCATAAGAATTTAAAGCTAGTAAAGCATCAACATTCCTTCAGTTTCTTGTGAATTTTTAGTGCCCTGACTACTTATTTGTACAGTCTAATTTAAGCACAACCCTACCACCAACAGTGAGCTTTCCTGAAAGTGAATAAAAAAACAAATCCATATATCTATCTACTTTCTTCATTATTGTTATCAGATAAGTGTTCACTCTACTGTTTCCAGCAGAATGACCTTCTGAACAGCCTACAATTGTATGCACATATCCGCCCAGTCTTACATTTCACTGAAAAATGATCAGCAGTTAAGAATTTCTTTAAAATTATTCACTTCCTAAAGTAGCACAAGACAGATCCACTCCAGCTCAGATTCAAGATTGAAGACATTGGGACTAACATATGTTTGAAGTTAGATTATGTTGACTATGTAGTCTGGGCTGCAAATCTTCACTCTAGTTTTCTAGTTTTTTATCTGAAAATCTTTCCATTTTGGTCTAGAATTATGCAGCCAGATCAATCTGAACAAAATCTGAGAGAAAATGCAGAATTCTAGCCCAAGGAAAGGGAATGAAATTAATTGGTGAAAGTTTTTTAACATGTTCCAGAAACAAATCAAAATCTCAATTCATTTTAAAAAAAGTTTACTTCCACAGACAGCTTTTACTAAAATCCAGATATGTAAATGTGCCCAAAGTACTTGCGAATTTTTGTTTCTTTCTAGTGGGATGGGTATGCGTAGCACTTCATTGAAATAAGCACATCTGAGGCAGCACTTCCACTTCCTAAAATTCACAGTTTTGAAACACAGTCTGCAATCCTTTAAAGGACAACTTGGAAAGAAGGGGAGGAAAACAGATTACACTTCAGCCTCCAAATGAGAAAGTATGGTTTGCAGCAAGTGCACCATTTTAACCTGAATATTTGACTGGCATTTATCACATAGTGCACAGATTGCTAGCATTTCTCAAATATAATCTGTGTTTCCTTAAAATACCAGCTGCAAAGCATGGAGAGATGTTCTGAGTGAAAAACTTCTCTATTGCTGTCCCCTCTTCCTACTTCCTGCATCAAACAAAGTGAAGATAGGGCTGAGGGAAGTGAAATAACTTCTTTAGCATATGTCTCAAGAAGATGCTCTGCCTAACGTCTCTTCTTCAGGCATGCCAGGATCCTTGGCCAGCAGGAAGCTCCTGGCAGAGGGACTGCAATGGATTTTAAATCCTTTGACTCCAACCCCTGATGAAGCAGCAATGCATGAGCTAGTTTCAGAGAAGACCTAGTTTCTTAAGCTGTAGAAGGGCTCAGATAAGAAGAAAATAGTTAGGAATTTTAGACTGACTAGGACCTGGCAAAGTGCTAAGAGGCAGTCAATGACTCTGAAGCATAGACCCAGTGGTTTACAGCTCATGACAATGCCAGTAACTTTGTGCTCCATAATACCAGGCTGGGGCATTAATTTACAGTGCAAAATGCCTTTATTCGCAGGGCACTAGGTACCTTATGAGAAATGATAAAATTAAAGCCTGGACAGTTTTGACTTTCTCCACTCCCACCTGGATAGCTACCACAAAAACACGTTATAGTTCAGAGACAGCCTAAGCACCATTCAGAAATGGCACCGGTAGGGAAGTGTATTGTTCTCTTTACACCTTACATACGTGCTTACAAGAAGAGAAAGCCAGCTGTCTCTCTCCAACAGGCACTGCCAGAGGCATTCATGCAGAGATGTCTGCACCTCGACTCTGATGAAGCCCAGGTCAGTCTGTTCCTGGTGCCTGCCCCATAAACCCCAGCACTGGGTGCAGGTATAAACCTCAGGCACAGGTGGTGGTTTCTTTGCTGCCTTTTCTTACCCTGCACCAAACACTAAGACCAGAAAGGCTTCAAGGGGAGTCAGGAGCATCTTGGCCAGTTTCATGGTGATTGTGTGAGCCATTCTCTGCTGCAAAATTGGTCCCATGTTGTCACTGTGTATTATGGTCTTGCTTTGACTGCTTTTGCTTGCAGGCTCTGCTCCTGTATCACTATACACGTGTGCCCCATATGTTTCAGCAATTGGCCCCTACTTGTCAGCTGCAGGGCTGTGGCCAAGTGAAGATCTTGAGAAGTATAACCTCACTTTTTCGATCACTTACCCAATGATAGCAAAACGAAATGACAAGAGATCCTTTCAGCACAAAATGGCAATAGAATGAGAAGGTTTTGGAGTGAATGCCATCAGATTAGCATTCTCCCCTCTGCGTGAAGAAGGCCATTGCTTCAATAAAGTTGCGTGCGTGCTACACGGTACTTATGCTGATCCACAGTGACAGTGCATTGCTCTCCAGCAGTTCTACAACCACTGGTGATGCCACTGCCATATTTTGTGGCTGCTTTGAGCTTCCTTACAGTCTCCTTACTTCTCTGCCCTTAATATAACAGTTGAGCCTGATTCATCCCTACTATTCCTTGGTGTGTCATCTGCGTACCCAGAATGAACAAATGACTGAGGCACTATTTAATTCCAAATGCACCACAATATTTCAGATATGCTTAGAGGCTTAATGAAATAATGGTGTTCATGAACAACACATTAGAAGAATCAGTATTTTTAAACTAAACTGTTTCCTCATAGACTTTCTAAGGGTCTGCCTATATGGCAAAACACCTGAACCAGCTCCAGGTGTGCCGTGTGCCTACGAGCTCACAGAAAGCTATCAGCTTCAGTCCAGAAGTAAAATAGCCATGTCAGTTCGGTGATACATCTTAGTGTTATCCGTCAGTGGGGATGGAGTACATGATTTATGAGGAGAGGCTGAGACAGCTGGGTTTGTTCAGCCTGAAGAAGAGAGGGCTTATTGCTGTTTATTGATATCTAACAGAAGAGTGCAGACAGCCTGGAGGTGCACAGCAAAGAGACAAGATGCAACCCACAAAATTCACAACAAGGGAAATTGACATTATATATTTGGAAAAAAAAAAGCCACAGTGAGCATGGTCAGTGGAACGGGTTTCCCAGAAAGGCTGTGGAGTCTCCATCTTCAGAGATATTCAAAAAACAACTAATCAGAGCCTGAGTAGCCTGATGTAACTTTGAAGCTGGACTTGCCATAAGAGCTGGTTGTGCTGAGAGCAAGAGGTGGGAGCAGTTACCTGCAGTGGTCTTTTACACCCTAAATCGTATGATGACTCTAAGCTGAAATGACAGAGCTGTCTGGCTTCCAGGACCCAAGTTAATTACCTGGTGTATTTTTGCCAAACACTGCATTGTACCCTGCAAACTGTCCAGTAATTCCCATGAGATTGAATTTAAAACCATACTGGTATAAAAAATGTGGTGACAAAGAAAGAGACCTCCTTTCCCATAATTAGAGGTAGACTGGCCAGGCTGACCCTGAGATTTGGGAGCCTGGAAAAGCAGTCCCAAAGATGTGTCCAAGGCAGCGTGCAAGGGACTCTCAGCCAGGGGAACTCTGAGGAGCTAGCTACTCATCTACTGGCAGACCTGCTCTGCAGATGAGCCCAGGGGAGAAGGCAGAGGGAGAAGAGGCCTCTGAAAAGGCGGTAAATGTGACTCTGTAGAGTTAACAGAGGGACATACCAGACTGGGGACAATGTATGGGAGGCTTATTAAGAACTTCAGATGTGGTTTGTTAAAAATTTTCTCCAAATGCCAGAAGAACTAGTTTTCCCTCAGGGCTGCTGGTGCACATGTGAGAAATGATGCAATGGCTAATTACAAACATTAGCATTCTCACCAAATAGGACTGGTTTTNGCTGTAGAGTTATCATCATCACAAAATATCTTGAGAAAACTTCCCAATTTGTCAAGTGTTCATTGGCTTCAGGAATCTGGAGAACTGCGCTAAGTCCCTAAGAGCATCCATGTTATTGAAAGCCAGATGTCCTTCCAATACCAGACTCTGGAGAAAACATACATCTGTGCAGGACCCATCCAGAGGTACATGTAGAAACTCTCCATTGTGTGTCTCTAGATCCATGTCAAGTAGATCTGTTATTTTAGATAATTTTAAAAATTTTTTTTTTGGTCATTACAACTCCTGCATGAATGAAATTTACTTCAAAGGATGCAAATATTAATACATTGGTGGAAAGGTTTCCAGCACTTCTTCTCTATTTAGAAGTTATAAAGGAACAGATTCCTGAGTCTGATTCTGAGGAGGGTTAATGTGATATAAAGACTAATCCCAATGATTTAGATAGCTATCTACCAGTGCAAAACAACTGAAAATAAGATCAGAAGCAGCAGCAATGACTCTCAGTTGTAATACCTAAAACCTGACTAAAAAATCTTGAGCCAAGCCTCAATGACACCCAAAGTCTTCAATGGGATTTGGATGAGACCTTAAGAGTTTCTCTGTGTGTGACAAGATCTCTGGTTGCCTGGGAGATTTCACTGAACAATTGGATCCAAAACTGCCCTCTTCTTTTGCAAAGCTTCAAGGGGATTATGGAGGATGATTGTTGTGGGCTGGAAGTTGGACTGATTTGTTTTAAAGAACACCAGAAAAAGTTTACAAGAAACAGAAAAAACATAGGATTTTTTTTTTAGACGATGGGATTAAAGAAAACACATAGCAGCCTTCCACAATTTCTAGGAAACAAGACGAATATTATTACGGCAGTTAAAACTTAGCCCAGGGCAATGAAAGGATCCTGAGCTCTTAAATTAGGGGGTTGTCACTTCAGAATGTGCAATTAACACATGTGCCCCTTGGACTGTTAGCTATTTAATGTTTTTGTTCCATGCACTACAAACAAGGATTGTAGGTCACATAGAAACTCAAGTATTCAGCAAGGTATTTGCTGAATTAAGGAATGGTAGATAACAGTTCCTTTCTTTTTTTCCTTTCTCAGTTTTAGTCTGTGAATGGAAGTCCTGTGCGCTTTTTAACAAATCCTGTACACTTTTTAGCAAAGTAAGGAAACAAGAAGTGTTTCATGGCATGGTTAATGAATAGACCTTTCTTCATCAGGGAAAACAGCTGAAGGATATGAAGCACATCAGACATATCCAGGTTATTAACATTTCTTTTTTCTTTTGTTTCTTTGTTGTGTTAAAGCATACTGCTATAAGACAGAAAAAAACTCTTTTTCTTCATTCTACCCTCTTTCACATTACAGATATTTTAACAGTGATTATCAGATTAAGACCTAATACAGTTTCAATTTACAGAGATTATTTCTGACTTCAACGTTCATTCTCAGCGTGATATTGTCACTGTCATGCACTAAGTTATAATTGACCCAAAGTTAGGATATCAGGTAGTGGAAACAGAGTGTAGAAGTATCCCCCTATGCTGATGGGCCAACGTAAGACTAAAAGCATATTTGACATTACACAAAGGCAGACAAGTAGTAGAGGAGAAAAATCTGAATATAATGCCATAAACATTATTGCACTGTAATGCCAAGTATTGCAGCTTAATGCAAGCCTGAAAACGGAATTATTCTTTTCCACAGGGTTCCTCTGTGGCCCTTGCTGAACCCTTTTAATNAAAGGGAAAGAGAAACACTGAGAGGAAGACTTTCAATCAATCAGTCGCAGGGATTCTGAACAGCTTGGTCTTCAACCATTACACAACATACTTTTAAGAAGGCAGAGCAGGTCAGACTAACAAAAAGGAGCTATTGATTGTGGTTGCCCCTTAAAGACCATCTTGAAGACAATGCATTGTTCCCTTTTAAGTGTTAAATAGATCTACTTACATTGTTAGAAGTACTTTAAATTTTGAGATAGAGATCGAGGTCGCATTGTTAGCAGATGCCCATTATACTGAAGACAACTGCAAAAGCAAATAAAATCAAGTCTTGGCTTTTGTTTTAATAAAGATAAGAGACTAACAGCTAAACAGTATTTTCTGAACAGGTGAATATTTTCTCCTCAAAAGACAATGAAAATGTCTTTGCCCTCTACTCTTTTAAGCCCAGAAAACTCACATAACAGAAGTTGAGAAGATAAAGATGAAGTGATTTTTTTTTCCCTTAGTTGCTCTTTATTTGTTTTTAAGATCATTGCACAAATAGGAACTGCCACCCTCTAACTACCCGTTCTCCACCAGATATGAACGCTGAATTGGAATTAAGTGCAATGCAGAAATGTCTCTGAAAAAGAAATAATTATACCTTTTTGACAGCTGTCTGAGGAAATCTATAAAACACGCCAGCTTCCAGTGAGGTTCTTCCACTGATGCTATACATAGGTTACTCTCCTGCACATGACCCTCATCCTCCTGGGTCTCAGTACTCACTGATTTCCCATCTTCCCTTTGGGAGTATAAAGCTATAGGGGATAGTTATTTGCAGGGAAAGTCAAGCCAGCCTAGGAGAAACACAGACTGAACTAACCTCCTTCCCATTTCGAGGACTAATTAACTTTTCAGAAGGTTTGAATACTTCAACTTAAAATTTTCTTTTGACTATTCAAATACAGCAAGAGGTTGCTTTTTGGCAGCCAAAGGGAGTAGGCTGCTTCTCAGTGTAAATGTTAACACAAACCACTATATTTTTTTACTGTCATTCTTTTGTAGTTTAATGTCATACTGGTACTCTCCTAAGAGCATGACACAATTGTAAAGATCAGGAGCATGTTTAATCTCTCTTCTTTTCTCCTTTTCCTGAGAAGGGAGAGAGGAATCTTGAAGATTCTCAGTTATGGGCAGGGAGGGATATAAACTAGGGGAAAACTAGTGAAAACAGTAAAGTAAAAGGACTAGATTAGCCATCCTTTTTATTTCATGTATAATCATAAGCACTGCAGAGAGGGAATAAGACCTACTCTTCTTAAGAAAAGAGCAGTCTATAACAACATGTGAGTAGCAGAGTGGCTTCCCCTAATCCACCCAGAGAATGACTCAAAAATAAAAATGAAAACTACCCCTGATAATGGAAACTGTGGGTGGGTAAAGGGAGTGTACTGGATAGAGGAAATCTCCCAAGACCAATGACCCACTTTGAAAAGACATTTCATTTTAGCAAGTAAGTAGTAATGGATAGAAAAGAAACTCATGAAGCTCAGCAAGTAGCCTAGGATTAGTCAGTGACCATTGTGCTTGTGTTACAAGGAGAAAATCATTAGCTTCACCTTGATCCATATGTTTGGTGAGTGAAGACAGAAATGGCAGCACTGCATTCAGTACCTACTGTGACAACACAAGGCTTCCAGCTCTGGATTCCCATGCTTTTCCATGACCTTTGCAAGCTATGGTCAGCTGTCATGCATGAGGTGCTAGATAAGCTTGAGCTACGGCATAGCAGCTGTACCAGCAAGTGAATGCATCTCTGACCCACAAGTGTGAGGGTGTCAAAACCCATAGAAAAGGAGCAGGAAAAGCCTCCTGCACAAGGAATAGCAAGGTGAGGAGGCAGAGACAAGGAACCTGTGACCAGCTGTCCAACAATGACATTGTTTCATTACACCATGAACTGCAAGGTCTGATAGGCATCTGCTCATGTACCCAGTAAGTTGTATGTGATAACCCCGACCCTGCTCTACATGGAAGTACAGAGCAATGAAATGGCAGTGGACTCTGGCAGACCCTCCCTTACAGGTAGAAACCTACCTGAGGTGCAGCATGTGGGTTTGGTGATTTTAGAATAATTTATTTATGCACTGCTATTGGTTGGCTGGTTAACTGAGTGTGGGGGAGAAGGCTGAGCTTTGAGCTGATGAGCCTTGAGGGTAATGGCAAAGGTTTTGAATCTTTGAGAAGGAACTCAGTCTAAGGAAGACTTTGCAGACTGTTCTTCACAAAAACAAGCTTACTGAAGGGTGTGCTGCATCTCACAGTGCTAAACAAAAGAAGACTTGCAATCTGCTGCACATGCTACACAGATGATTTTTTTGAATGCTTAAATTTTAACAGCTGGTAGATGGTATGGTTTACACTTTCCCACAAACACACTGGCTTGGTTCAT
>WAAD01012512.1:1820-12150 GCA_013389945.1 Fregata magnificens | reverse complement strand
GGCGGCAGCTCCCAGAGCCGGCTGGGCAGCCGCCCCGGGGCGAGAGGCGCAGAGCGGCCGCGCCGTCCTTTCTGCGGAGGCTTTGGTGGGGCAGCGGCGGCAGCATGACTTCGGCGGCGCTGGAGATTTTGGGGCTGGGGCTGGGCATCCTGGGCTGGGTGGGGGTGATCCTGGCCTGCGGGCTGCCCATGTGGCAGGTGTCGGCCTTCATCGACGTGAACATCGTGGTGGCGCAGACCATCTGGGAAGGGCTGTGGATGAACTGCGTGGTGCAGAGCACGGGGCAGATGCAGTGCAAGGTGTACGACTCCATCCTGGCGCTGCGGCCCGAGGTGCAGGCCGGCCGGGCGCTTACCGTCATCGTGGCGCTGCTGGGGCTGGTGGCGCTGATGGTGACCGTGGTGGGCGCGCAGTGCACCAACTGCATCCGGCCCGGCAAGATGAAGTCCCGCATCGTGATCGCCGGTGGGGCCATCTACATCCTCTGCGGGGTCCTGGTCCTCGTCCCGCTCTGCTGGTTTGCCAACATTGTCATCAGCGACTTCTACGACCCCACTGTGCCACCGTCCCAGAAGCGGGAGATGGGGGCCGCGCTCTACATCGGCTGGGCAGCCACGGCCCTGCTGCTCTTCGGGGGCTGCCTCATCTGCTGCTGCTCCTGCTCCCAGCGCGATGAGACCTCCTTCCCCGTCAAGTATTCGGCGCCGCGGCGGCCCACCTCCAATGGCGAGTATGACAAGAAGAACTACGTCTGAGCGGGGCTGCTCCGCGCCCCAGGCCTGCGGGGACACGGACAGACGAGCTCCGCCAGCTGGCACCGGGCACCGCACCGAGAGCCTCCGCGGCGAGCTCCAGCACTCCCCTGCCTAGAGTCTCTTCTTAACGGGGACCCCCGTAAAGCAGCAGCCCTAGGCAGGGCAGCGCCCCGCCAGCCCGGCTCCCTGGTGGGTCTGGCCTCTCCGNGCTGGGGGCACCAAGGAGCCTGGACGAGCTGCGGCGGCATCTGCCGGGACGCCCCATCTGGGCTCCGCCGCCGCCCGCCCGGCTCCTGCTGCAGCTCCCGGCCCTTCCCCGCCGTGACCGTGAGACCTGTGAGTACTTCACCGCCCGCTCTTGCTGCAGGTGCCTCTCGGGGCACCAGCTGGCTGGTGGGACCGGGCCGTCGGGCATGCACTGTTGCCGAGGAGAAGCTTCCCGTCTTCCTTGTCTCCTCTGAAAACCTGCATCTGGCTGTTCCCGCTGGGACTTTCACTGGTTAGGGGGTTTTGTTCTTCTGTTTGGGCAACTAAACTAGGGATTCTGCCTAAATGAAATGACACTAACCTTGGCCCTTAATCCCGCAGGCAAATAACTGTTTGGAGAAGGGTATTTGATTTTCTTAAGTTGTTTCAGCCCCTCAGAGAAGTGCATTGGTCTGTGTGTCTTTGAGAGCTTTGAAAGAGATTTCAGATAGTTGCTGTCCTTTAGTGGAGTACAAACTAGATTATACTAGGTTGCCCCGTGAGGTTCTTCATCCCTTCTCCTTCATCAGCTTCTGTTCTGTTTTTACTTGAATATGAACTCATTGCCAGAATTACTGGAGAACTAGATTCAGAGACCCAGATCTTTGTATGTCCTGGCTCCAGCGGGGCGTTCCTCTGCATCCTCTCATCTGCGCTGCAGGAGACTGGAAACATAAACGTTGCCCCGGATATCGGTGGTTGGGGTATGGATGGCTTTCGTGGCCTTCCTGCCGAGCCCCGCTTGTTGCCAGTTTTGAATCGTGTGGTCAGTTGGACGTGCACTTGGTTGGCTCTCCACCATAATTTTGTTAACGCATGCTTTCCTTCATTTACCAAATCAGGCAAAGAAATTGCTAGAAGAATTTTACCAAATATCTTGACTGAGACTTCATGCGGGCTAATTAGGAGATGTGAAGTCATGGCTGTCACAGCTCTCGACTCCTCCTTATTGCCCTGGTAACGCTGTGCAGACTGGAAGGAAGATGCTCTGGGCAACATAACTCATTTTCTGAGCTCAACACCTGCTAAACTTTGCCACAGCCTCAGATATGGACATACACCTTTCCATTTTACACTGCAGAGACAAAGTTTTTTTTAAAGGAGGGGTTAAGGGGTGGTGCGATACTCTTCCATGCGAATTACTTGTACTTTTAAATCAACACAGAATTCTGCTACAGACTGTGGCAGCATCTGTATCGCCATAAGGAGGTTTCTGCCAAGAGTTAGTGAGGAAACATGGTGTTTGTATTCTTCAGAGTCCAATGCTACGACCTCGTGGGTCCCTCACAACCACGCAGCAATACAGCAGACACCTAGCCCGAGCATTAACTCTTAAAAGTTTCTGATAATGCTGAGATGTATGGACTAACCATAACTGTGGGTTTGTGACAGACTTACATTGACCGTGTTCTTGCTTTGCTTAGCAAATGTAAAACCCCAGCAGTATCAATGCATACACAGACCTGAATGAAAGGCTAAAGCCTTGTCCCTGCAAATATTGATGTTGGATATTGAGCACACGATTTACCCTTTTAAAGAAAACTGCTTTCATTTTTTAAACACATGCTTTGCAGGGTCTGAGCCCATCAGACAATACAAAAGCAGAGCAGTATGTCTAGAACTAGTTTTGTTCTATAAAGAGGTGCAGCTCTTATACTGTCTCCATTTAAATAAAAGCTATAACGTTGTTATGATGAGATGTAGTTTTGGTACAAGAATGAAATATTCCGTATTTCATCATTGCAACTTTTTTTAAACAGTGTAACATTGTAAACTGTAAATGTATTTAAATGCATATATTTTGCAAGAAATCTACCAAAGTTGGCTCGTTATGTGGTTTGGTGCCTTTATTTGTTCCAGGGTTACTTTATTTTAAATGATAGTGTCCAGCTGTGTTTGTCACCCAGGCCATAGACACGCTACACCCTCACTCAGCACCCTTGTGTCTAGCAAACGAGTCAACACACATTAGCCCGAATCCTGGACCTCACTCTCTTTTGTCTCAAATTAAAGAACTGAAAACCAACCCCCACTGACAGACACGCCTGCATGTAACTGTGCTGTAGAGCCTTCAGAAGTGCTGCAGGATTTGGGCTCTGACCAAAAGATGAAATCTTTCTGGGCAGTTCACCGCTGGCATTTAAAATCAAATCAAAACTGGTGTCTTGGGCAGAGGGAGGGAAACCCACACCTTAGAAGGGAAATTTTTTTAACAAGCCAAACTTGTTGATAGATAGCTTTGTATCACGGCAGGGCTGAATCCACTTCTAACCAAAATCTGAAACAATTACACAACACGACCTCTTGGAAGAAGCCAGCGCTAACTGTGTATGTACTAGTAAACACAGCATCATCCTACCAAAAACATAACTCGCTGCTGATGTAACAAGGTTTCGCTGAGGGCAGTGGGGCCAGCGCCCAACAATATTGGCAGGAAGTAGGGCCCATTTTTAAAAATATTTTTATATTTAATGTCATCCTTCAGTATAGTTACTTGTTGCTGTGCTTTAAAAAATAACGCGAGAGAACGCTGTTACTGATGTCACTGGCTTCAGGGTAAAAGTCTAAGTTGGTTTTTGCTATGTTTTGTTTTCCAAGAGCAAAGACCTAGTCCTGAACTATAAGACTTGGAAGTGCTTAGGATTAGGCCTGAACCTCATCCCCATGAAAAGAGAAATCTATAGCACTTGTTTACTATTTTTATTTTGTATTTATGATTTCACATAAAAATAAAAACATCTAAACCAATCCCTGAACAGGGTTACTGTTTTTTGTGAAAGGCACTGGATTGTTTGGGCTCAAGAAGGTGGGGTGTTACATCGGTGCCGAAAGGGCAACCTTTACCTGGGCTACCTTTGGGGGGAGAGCTGGGTCACCTCTGGGGAAGCAAGAACTTCCCTTGCCGAGCAGTCAGCATCTCAGCTCTCCACTGGAGCCTCAGACAAAAGAGCAAGCAGCAGCGGCTGGCCTTGTGATGTGAGCACATTAGGAAGTGGACTGTGAGTCCCAGCTATTTTGAGAACAGCTCTAAGCATGAAGGTCTTTAAGCTTTCAATTCCTACACGTTTAAACTAAAAGGAAGAAAAATCCTACTGCAGCTTGGATCAGCCCCAACCTGACCCGATACCCTAATCCTTTCTGCCACCCAGTTTTTTTAAAAAGTACATTCAAGCTGGTGGAAAAACATTTTCACAGTTGCATCAGAACAGAACCTGTGAAAAAATTGGCTGTTGAAGGAAACTGTAGAGGCTAAATGCTAGTGGGGAAATTTGACTAAGTTATATGACTGGCAGGGAGGTCTCAATATNTGGCAAGATTTTCAAGCTTTTCTAACAAACTGTTGCTTTAAAAATGAAGAAAAAACATCTTCAAAGACTTCATTTTGCAGCATTCTTGCCAGCTCGGTTGAGATTAACAAAAGCTCCTTGCCACCCTCCCATTGCTATGCACATGCTGAGCTGGAAAAAGGGTGTCTGCCGGCTTGGCCTTTGTCCTGCTAAACGAACCATTTCATAGTTATGAATTTGAAAGTAACCTGCAGTTCATACCCTGCAAATCTGGTTAGATCCTGTCTGTGCAAAGAAGGGAAATGCACCAGGCAGAGGGAAAAGGAAGCTCAATCAGTCACGTTTGCTGCAGGATGTTTAAGGAAATATTTCCTTTTCCTGCACAAAGATGTTTGTTGGGCATCTGCTCTTTGGAACATACTGAAACATCTTACTCTTTGAGTGAGAAACCAGTGTAACTCCAGATTTTTATTTATAAATCTATTCCCTGATCAAATATTATGCAAGGAAATTGTTCTTTTTCCTTGGCCATCTTTCAAGCCACAAATGCAGGTAAATAGTCTCTTAAACCTACTTTCCTCAAACTGCGAATGATCCATACATCGGTAATGCTAAATGAGAATCCTGCCTGTCAGAAGCCATACGCCACCTAAGTGCCACATTCATACATATTTTCAGCAATATATTAAGGCAGTATTCAGCATCAGATGACACCCACAATACATCCTTTTTTTGTTTTGTATACTAAAGAAGAAAATCATTAATTAAGTACCCGTGTTTGAGGATTTGCTTTTGTAAGTCTGCTTGGTAAAATACAGCAAATATTTCTGCTGTATTAGATTAATCAGGAGATAGCAGGTGAATTCTCTTTTCAGGTCAAATATTGCATTTGTTTTACCTGTAGACTGATTGTGATAGGATAAATCATTCCAAGAGCAGAGCCTCAAGAAGGCCTCATATTTATCTTTTGGAAGTAACTGAGTTCTATCATTGTTATTTTGATCAGACGTTTGTGCCTGTCTCTGTGGGTGCGTGTGACTGCTCCAGACTGTTCCTTGCAGAATCTCTGCAGGAACAGGCTCTCTATCTAGAAAACCCCTTCTTCTTCCTACCACAACCTTCAGTTACAAGAAAAGGACAATTTCAACCACTGCGTCACTGATAAAACCTCCCATGGCAACAGTGAAGGCTTTACAGTTGCTTGGATACACACAAGGCTTGCTTCACCTTTTCTTTTTCTTAAACACTGATTGAGACATTCTGCCATGAATCAATTTAACAGAGTCCTTTGTCTGTGGCATTTGGGGATTTTGTTTACAACACAGAGCTTCCCCCTCCTTCCAAAGCTCACCATGTAGCTTCAATCCAAAATCTGGCAGGAAAAGGTAGCGAGTAGTAGGACTTCACGTGGAACCACATGTGTTATGTCGAAGGCATCTGCCCAAGGCTCGTGCCAATCTTCTCATCACGCTTGATGCCACCTGCACCCCAGCCACTCTTATATCGCTTTGCCTCACTGAAACTAGCACCTACTGTTTGGATTGCTGATCACCACAAGATACTTGGGACCCCGAAGGTTTGCCAAGCGTATCCCATAGAAACTGCAAAGAAATTGTCACAACTGATTATACATGTTACGGTCTTCATTACTTCAGTGCACAGTCATAAACATCCTCTCTGCCCCTTATTCATACAGGCGCACACAGAGAGATTCACGTAGTCCTTTACAAGTTTGTAAAATAAATGCAGTATTCTACATCAATGTTTTGACAGACACCTGAACTGGGTAGATCCTATAGTTACTCTTACCAGTACCACATAAATAAGCTCAGGACAATGGGGGAGCAGATCACACAAACTTTACCACTTATAATGTGAAACTAGTCATCGGTAAGAGTCTGTTTTAAAAGTTCTCTAGGAAAATGAATATATCAATGAGCTTGGATGTTAAGCAGCCTGAATATAATGAACTGATGCATTTACTGAACTACTGGCTTTAGCTTTTTGTTTTGAGAGCAATGGGATCATGCATCATGGGGAACTGTACATACAGCACTGATATTCTTAAAGCAAAAGAAGAGTGAGCCTTGAAACTACTATCTAGCTGTTTTGGTTTCAATCTACAAAAGGAAGAAAAAGAAACACACCTCACTCCATGACCAATCTCATGACTTTAATATAGGAGATTAAACTAAGAGAAGACCTCCTCCAACGCCTGGTACAGAACGGTACAAAAGGACTTTGACCAACTAGAAAAACAGGCAGAAAATAAAATAAACTGCATCCTGTACTCTGATCCTCCTCAGAGCATCTTGAATGGCAAAGGCCATTCACATTGACTAAAGCCCTGGCATCGGCATCGGCTGGCAAAGTATTCATAGCAGGTACAAGATGTTCCCAAAGCCCAGGTGAATGTCATTCACACAAGTTGCTATTTCTTTTGGAAAAAAATATGCTTAGTTTAGACAGGCTGAAGTGCCTTGGTGCTATTACCCACAGCAATAGTGGTGGATCCATTCCTTCCTACACCTCCGCTCCAAGTCCAGGGAGGTTCCCTTCTGGTGGATCCACCAGGCTGCACCAGCCAGGCTGACAGTTTGCATGACACAGGGAGGTGCTCTGGTATACACAAACATAACAGATGAGATGAAGCCAGTTCATGTTTATTTACAGCAGAGAACAAAAGTAAATGTTTAAAATAGCCGATTTCTACAGGCAAACAACAGATAACCCTCTTAAAAGTGACTCTGATCCAGTAAGCAGGCTGTGAACTCTGTGCCGGTTGTAACATCGCTATGCATCACTCATTGCTGGCTAAGTCCTGCAAGGAGGTAAGTTACATATGTGCAAATTTACCAAACGCTAGGAAATGCACAAAACTAGACCCTATAATGACATTTTTAATCTGGTGGCAAAAATAGTCTGTGATGTTAAATGTGTTTTGGATTTCAGCTATGTATGTTCCTCAAGTTTCAACCAACCAGGTTAGCTGATAGAGGTCTCAGTGACATGCATCTCGATCTCATACCAGGCACCATGGCAATTAATCAAACTGTATGTAGGTACGTGTGGGCTCTATTCCCATTCTCAAACACACTCTGATCTGAATCGATTCCCCTCTGTTACACCCATACATAACTCATCAGCATTAACGGTACTTGTAATCAGAACACTTCCTCAGAAGGTTAAACCTTGAGTGAATTTGGTCTCGGGCACAAAAGAGATCACTCATGAAAGAAAAATAGGCACCCCTTGACAAGAGCATATGTGAAATCTCAAAATGGTACGATTCAATTTCAATATAGTTTCACATATTTGAAGGATCAGGGAAAAAAACAACAATCACAATTCTTATCAGCTCTAACAAGTGCCTAGCACGGCAGAATTCTTGCTCTATGTATATTTTTAGATTACTCTTCCAGTTATAATGTTCTGTCCTTACTGTATATCTTTTGTTAGAATTAGGATATCTGCTGCAGCAGCCTGGATAACCTTTAGCCTGAGCTACAAAACCTTTAACAGTTTCCAATTATAACAGCAATCTTTCATTCTGTAATACAAATAAACTCAAGTGTTATCTCAACACAGAAGACTCACATGAATACCCAATGACTGCAGAATGATTTCACCATTTTTTTTTCTCTATAATTTCCTGCTATTATTTCATTGGAGGTGACTGCCAAGGTCCAAGCAACATAATACATTTCACTGTTTACATCTACTTTATTTTTGTTATACTGTTGACATTTAAAAATGTTGACATGCAAGACTGAAGTTTTAAAAATTTAACATCTACTCTGAATTCCATTATGTTCTTGGACCCCCAAATTATTTTTCAACTCTCCCATTTTCTCCTGATTTTATTGTCTTATCCAGTTGAGAATGTCTATGTGCCCCATTACCTGGCAATTATTAGAAAAGTCTTAACTCCCACAGCTTTTATATGCAGCATGTACCATGGAAGAGGAGTTTCTATTGTTCAAAAAAGATAAAAGACACGTTAATAAGAGTACCTTTTCAGATATATGGAAATAGTTTCCCATAAATATAATTTTAGTCTACTGTAACAATGTGGATTGAGCACCATTTTAGAGAAAGAATTAGTTCCATTTGGCGGTATAGCAAGAAACTGAACAAAGGCATTGTTAAAACAGTTGCTCTGCAACGATACGTATTGGATTTTCCCAGAAGCCAATATCATACTAAGAGCGTAGGGGTAAAATGCTGTTGGTTGGATAATATGGAAAGGGGACCTCTTGCCTACTTGGGGTTATTAAAGACTGCAACTATTCAAGACATCCATATCATCATTATAGTGTCCCTCCTAAAAGGAAAGCTATTATCCATGGCATCCTGCCCAGATTCCTCCAGAGCTGATTACATTCTTTATAACCTGCACTTTCAGGTCAGTACAGCAATCCTGACTTGGATGGCTGTATGGGCTCATACCTGGATGGCTGTATGGGCTCATTTCACGCTCTGCAGCAGTTACTGCCGTCTGTCCTAAAGGCTGATCATCACTGGTGGGAAGAACAGTCCCTTTATCTCCTGCCTCTCTCACAAAATTGTAGAATTTACTTGCTTGCTGTCTGCAGAATGTATTCATAGCCTTGCAGAAACGGCCCTTTGGTAGATTGCAATGCTAGTATTGAGCTCTGCTGGTGTGTAGAAAACAAGTCCACAGCAAAGGCAGGGTGGGAGGGAGAGGTAAACAGTCAGACGAAGTTTTTTCCCCTTAATAGAGTTACTGAAGTCTGAGCCATGTCACAATACGGAATCGACAATTTCAGTTTTAGTATCTGTTGCTACACAGAAATTTATATTACAAGGAAAAAGGCAAACTGCAATCCTTCGGAACAAAAATGTCTTATACCTGTCCTGACCTGATATTGCATTTTGCCCCTCCTGTAAGGAAAGGATGGAGATGGCCACGTCAGACACATGTGCAGACCAGGCACCTCAACAACCCTGGAAAAATCTAGAACCACAAGAATGAACAAAGCTACAGAGAAGGCTCCAGACAGAACCAAAGTACAATCATCTCAGAAAATACGTCACAGCAAGCAAAGCACGCGAAAGATGAAACCCAAGAGAACGGGTATTTTAGAGATCAGTCATGAATCAGCCACGTAGTTCAGTCCCCTCCCTTGCACTGGCACACGTGGTGTGAAGAGTGGACTGGTTCAGGAGACCGAGCTAGCTGAGAACAAACCCAGCAGAAAAATAAGCAATGGTTTTCTTTGTCTAATCACCATCTCGCTGCTCCACACAATCACATGGGCAGGCAGGACACAGGAGCATTTAAACTGCTGTGAAACTTCACTTTTTGACCTTGCAAGTGAGTCTGAATCAAACAGAAGGGTCTTAACTCAGGTGAATAAAAAGGAAAGACATAATGAAAATGCTTTATAATGAGCAAAGGTGGGATAAGATACCACCTCGCTTAGGCACCAAACTGAGTGAAACCTTCCCCTGAGGTATCAGTGAAAATACAGACATTGTACACTGACAAATGGTTCACAGAAATGAGGGTCTGGAAATGGAAATGAACTATACAGGGCAGAAGCAAAAACTAAAGAGCTCAATTGACTTAAAATGTAGGACTAAAATTAATCTGTTTCAGAAAGCCTAGAATTCCCTAAATTGAAGGTAAAATAGGAAGGTGGGGTTTTTTTAAGAAATAGGCTAGAAAATAGCATACATAACACCTGTATATGTAAAATGATGAGCTAGAGGACAGCTAGAGGGCTCTGAGGCTGATCACAGCAACATACAGGTTTTTTCTTCTAAAACCAAAAGGATAGAATTAATACAAGTGATTGGATACTGGATAAAAACCAGCACAAGTTACTAAATACAGATTGCATCCGATGAGGCTTGATACTGCTCATCTAATAACTAATTGATCTGTCACAGTAATGTCCTTTTGGGTCTCCCTGTCCATTTGAATCAGAGGCACTCTCTCTAACATCTGCCCTGCTGAAGGGAGAAGGTGAGGCAAGGAGAAAATAAAAACAGTTTGAGGTTTAATGAAATAAAAGA
>WAAD01012511.1:15220-25661 GCA_013389945.1 Fregata magnificens | reverse complement strand
AAAATATTGTGGATTCAGAATGTCTTGACAGAAGTGAATCTTTGAGTCTCAATTCCAGTTGCAGGATAGGCACTCTTCATGTCTGGTAGGATTCTTCATGTCTCGTTTCTCAAAGTTCATTGTGACCTTGAATGTTTAATTTTACACTACTTTTTGGAAGAAAATTAAAACATTAATTTTAAAGCATACCATATGAAACATTGTATATACAGTTTTGTTTTTTCTTCCACGGTAAATGTGTCCTGACTTGGTAAAGGAATGAGTAAGCTGTCTATGAAAAAATAGCAGTTTACTACTTGGACTCAATGGCTACCATTGGTCTGTAAGGAGTGGGCAGGAAGGAAAATGTGCAAGTAGGAAAGACTAAACCTAGACCTTATCTGGTAGTTTATTGATTTGAAGTAAAACCTTTTGATTTAGTGCCATAGCTTAGGCCTGGAGCAGAAAGGAGAAACAAGTGAGAGAAAAAACGCTCTTGGTAATCAAGGGAAAGTCTGACAATTTAGGCATGACATGGTAACCTATTGCCTCCTAGGACCACTAGCTACCTAAAAAACATTGAAGACAAAATCCAGTTGTCCTATTTTTGGCACTTAAATTAGATGTCGCAACTCAGGTCCAGAAGTAACAGTAACTGTATCAGTCATGTTGTTTCTGTTTTGTGAGATACTGGAATACTGATTTAAGTGTATATTCTCTAGGTGCTGTATTATTTCTCCTTTTCAGACTATGTCAGTTCCACATCTTTCCCGAATCCACTGAGTTTCTTTCTTCTTCATGTATTGATAGGGGCCATGGCCATCTTTACTACAGGCAGTTCATTCCCAGAGCTGGGTCTCAGAAGATCCACGCTGTGGCTGGGGAGGCAGATTCATTTGTAAAACCTGGTGCTTCCAGTTTTCATCAAGGCCAGAACCTTGCATGTATTGTGAAAAGGAAGAGAGTCAGATGAATAAAAGCATTCATTTACAGTAGATTATCTGAGACTTTGTAAGAGATGTAAACCCTGTTGCTTCAGCACATAATACAGCTACTGATTGACAGGGATGGAAGGGCAGAAGGGAGAGAGAGGCTAACAAATGAAAAAAGGGAGAATCTTGTGCTGTGGGGTTTTTTTACAGCTGTTCATTCCCAGTGGTGCTGCTCACTGAAGCATTTGGGTAAAGCAAGATGCAAGAGTTACATGGTCACTGGAGGGGATGAGGGATTGCATTTTCTAATTCTGGGTGCAAAGTCAGTTTAAGATATTCATTAGGGTATCAATGTACCCTTCCAGACAGGATTAAGATCAGTTCATCCCAAACTCATTATCATCCCAAAGAGACTTGTTACCACCATAGCTGGTGTCACTAAAAAGACAGTGTTGCCTTTTGTGTGGGTCACACACATCCCCTGTGTACCTCAATAAAATAAGAGAGATTAACGTGTTTCCATACTCATAGCCTGACACTGATTGAATGGTTCCTGCTCCCGTGAAAGGAGTCTTATGCCTCCTAGGAAATAACTTGTTGAGGGTTCACTCATTGTCAGTCCAGACAGCTCACACTGTTTGGGTGTCACCTCACACGTTAGTACTTCCAAAGCAGGACATGGCAAGATGATGGTTGGAGGTACTACATTTCTTCCTGCCTGGGTTGAAGTACACAAATAAGAGTTTTTTTGGCAGAAGGTGGGGAAGTGAGAGAAGAGACTGGAGTGTGAAGGATTCCAATGATAGATCTGGGTTACAGGAGAAAGAATGCATCTTGTTACTTGGACTCTTTTCTGGTGAAGGGTGAAGGCTACCCTAGGAAATAGGGCACGTGTGAAAAACATAGTCCTCAGCCAGAAAAACTACGGTCTTACTAACTAAACCATAGAGTGTGGGANAGTAATGTGTGTGTTAAGGGAACGTCTGCACACCGGAGCGTACGGGGTTGTTCTCTGTGATTTCTGTGAGATACATGCCAAGCATAAATGAAGTATAATACAAATGTGTGCACATAGGAGAGGGGCCCAGAGCAAGACAAAGAACGATCTGCAGTGCTGGAAAAGAAGCAGAACTCTTACATTCTTGCAGGCCCTAGGGACCTGATTGCATCAGTTTACATTTCCTAGGCCTGTTTTGCAGAGAAAACAACTATTTTTTTTTTTTAAACTGTAAATGGAAGTCTTTTTTCTTTGACTTACAGATTAGTGTTGTTGACAAAGTACTCATGAGTTGCCTCCAGGTTGTTGCTGTAAGTTGAAAGCCAGTGGCAATTTTGTTTGTTAGGGGATGAAACTGTTCAAAAAAAAAAATAAAAGAAGGAAGGGAGAGGGGGAAAAATGGAGGGTTTCCTAGGGGGTTGTTTTAAAATGCTATCTCCATGCTTTGCACCTGCTGAGAAATTAGGATGTAAGCTATCCTCAGTTCCCTATGGCTACTCGCTGTCAGTGCCTGTTTTGGCAGCCTCTGAGCAAACAGCGTGGAACAGCTTTGATTCTGTTTCTTCTCCCCTCCTTCCCATCTGTTGCTTCACTCTGGATCATGAGGTGTGCCAGCCTCCTTGTGCTGGGAGTGAGATCAAGCAGAGGCTCCTCAGCAAATGCTGTTGGAGTCTAAGGCCCCTATAATTGGCATTATCTGCAATGTCCCAGGTAGCAGCTGAGGATCAATGCAGGCAGAGCAGGGAGTGACACTCTAAGCCTTTGCACAGGTGTGAGTGGGTTGCTGAGAAAAGAAGGTCCTGCAAGTTTCTTGCAATCTCCTTGTAAGGCATTAAGAGCATTAGTGTTCTTTGAGGCTGATACTTCTCAGGAATCAGTCTTTAGGGTTAAAGCTATGCAGCCAGTGCTATATAATTTTTTCCAGCATTTGCCACACTAGGACTAATGTCAGCTAAAGGCAAAAATGTATAGAAAAGGCTGGTGTATGTACACTTCAAACTGAAGGCAGAGATAATATTTTGTCTTTCCTTTTTAATAATTAAGCCATTTTCTACCAAAGCTGAGAGCAGAACAGCATCCAGGTGTGAGCCAATTCAAGGATTCTGCCTTTCCCAGGAACAGTGCCAGGTATGGGTGACCAGAGAATATGAGAGATGTGACGCTTCCTTCATTAGCTGCATCCTCATGATTTTGAAGTATGATTATGAAATTCTTCTTGTAACACATGAATTTAAAGGTTTTATTTCATTCTGACTGCCATTTTTGCAGAGGAACTGCTTTGGAGAATGAAGGTTCCAGTCCTGTTTATAGGAGTTTAGAAAGCCAGTTGATAAGCTAACTCTTAGGAGTTTATAAAGCTATGTTACACAAACACAGCTCTCCAAATTTGGCTGTACCTTTCAGCAATGAAGGCTGGTTTTTTTTTTTCTCCCTGTTGTAACGTTTCGTCCTGAATGTTTTTTGTAAACTGGACAAAACCAGTAACATCCTTTTTTATTCCTTTGTTTTCAGGAGAAAAGGAGGCTAGCAACAAAGAAACCTGTATTTTGCAACATTGAAGTGATTCAGATAAGAATTATTCTGAGAGATGGAATTTAAAATTAAAAATTACTTGTAACTCTCTTTCTGCCTTCTTTCTAGTCTCCCCTATTTTAATCCAAAACTGGTTTGACTTTGAGAGTACAAAATATATTATTAAGGGGGCTCTTCACAGAGAGTTTATTAAAGGGAAAAATAAAATTGTAAATGAATTCATGCAGAACTACAGTTCATCGAATCCTGCAAGGGACACTACTACATGTGATGCTCGTTGAAAGTGGTAGGAGATTGGTTTAAAACAGATAAAAGAAAATAGTTTGTTACAGAGTCGCTAGGGAAGTACAGAAGAGAATTTTTGATTAATTTGCTCCAATAAGAGATCAGAAGGAAGTTGCCACCTTTTTATCCGTTTCTGAAACTGATACTGTAGTTACTACAAATTTAATATTTAATATTTTCATGGTACACTAGTGTCTCCTAACACTGGCTTTGCTGGTTCCTGGAGGTTCAAATGGCCCTTTTTATGTGTGTGTTTATCTCTGACTGTACCTCTGCTTGATATACTTGTGAAATAAAAAGGAAATGAACAGCTCTTGTAGTTTCCAAAACTGTCATGCTAAAATAAATCATAAGCATAATTTGGGAAACTTGTCAAACTGTAATTAGGACTAGTTTTATTGAAGACTGTGTTGTGGTGGTTACTAAGCAAAAGATAGAACATAATTAATTACAGCCACTTCAAGTCACCTCGTATTATATGCCTTTTAAGTGTTGATTTATTGATGCAAAATTACAATGAGATGGCAATGCCTGCCAGTCCAGCATATTTGGGCGAGCCATTCAGTCACCTCCAACATATTTCCTGTGTGGGCCAGCAGACACAGCTCTCCATCAGGTGGCTTCGCTGCCAAGGGAAGATATATGTAGCCTGGAACCGTGCAAGTGAATGCTGCTTCAAGTATACACTCAGTTGGTGTTTTTCCTGAGCACTCTTCTACTTCATCAGCACTAGCTTTGTTCATGTACCTATACAGAACCTTGACGTAAAGAGTCAAGAAAAAGCACGTTGCAAGGAAGAAGAAAGATCAGTGGTCCTGCTTCAGCCAAAATAACACACAGACTCCTGCAAATTGAGTAGCCCACTGAAAAGAAAGTAGGCCTCAACACAGTATGAAGTCTAGGAAGTGGCAGGTAGTTATAGTTTTATGTCAATGTCAATCCGTAACCTTCAACCTCAAATCTGATCACAGATATATTTGGAGGAAGGGAGAGGGGTAGAAAATTACCAGACCTGTAAGAAACCAATTGAATAAATGAATCTAGTCACCTTCAGTTGCAGATGACTACTTAATAGTCCTGTAGTTCAGAAGAAACCACAAAATACTTCCCAACTGTTTGCAGCATACAAAAGGTAAAACTTCGAAAGTTGCAAAGAAAGCGGGGAGACCAAGAGGTCTCAATCTTCATTGTACCTGGAAATGTATTAAATGTAATTTCCCATCTGAGCTTGGTAAGCTGATCATAGCTCATTCAGTAGACTAGATCAGAAAAAATACTATTGACCTGTGCCAGTGTGACCTAGGGGAAAGTTCCTGGCATGTCAGTGTGATACATTAACAGAGCGGCAAAAAGTTGCAATTGCTGATTCTGCGTAAGAAAGGCTGATAAAGCTGTTACACAGGTGATTCCTTTGGATGTATGATTACTTTTCTTTCTTGTGGAGTCACACAAGGTTCAGTTCTCTCTTCAGTTTTCTCTTTAGTCCCTTCCAGCATCCAAACATAGCAAATCAAGCAAATACACCTAAGGGTGGTGAAAGGCAGTACTCTGATATGGGCAAAGAGGGAGTAAAGGGTTTTGATCAAGAGGGAAGCATCATTAAAGTACTAGAAGAGGGGAGAAGTTAACAAATGGTATAAGCTGGAAGAGATATGCTGGAATTGACAGAGAGTTGTGGGGAGGCCAGAATGTCTGGAGAAGCTTGGATTTTCTACAGGCCAAGTAGAGAAGTCATTATAGGGATTCATGTGCCTGGAGACGTGCTCCCTTACCTGTGATTTCAGCAGTGCTATTGTGATCACATTACATACTGATACAAGTCATGATATTTCTCTGACCCTGAAAAAACACTTCAAGAGGCAGAATCTCTAGGAATGACAGCCTTTGCAACTGGCAGAGGGCTTCTACTGTATAGACTAAGTAGCAAAATTCTGTGATAACTTTTGTTATCATGAGGGTTCCTTGCCTTTCTTCATTAGTTGCCAGAATATATTTCTATAATCCATGCATGTCTGTGTATTATAGATTGTATACAATTAATTCAATGTGTTTGGACATTTGTTTTCAAATGAAGCTAACCCATACCTTTATTACACAAAATAATTAATATGAAATTATGAGAGAATGTGTGGAAAAAGGTGAATATCTAGGACGTTAAATACCAAATGAATGAAAGTGCTCTTCTGGATCTTAAAGTGATGGTTGAGGTTATTCGTCTTTTGTCTGATGCGTCTAAAGTTTTCCATTGGTTATTTCAAGTGCTGAAGTTTGAAAGGGCAGGTTATAATCTTTTTCTTCAACACTCTGTCAAACATATTATTGCGTTCACTGAAATTTGTGTTGTCACTGCAACACTGAATATTCACTTGTAAATGAAGTAGCAGTTCCTTATGTAATGTGTAGCTGTGGCAAGAGACAAAAGTGCCTTTTGATAAATATGTGTTTCATTTTTTTCTTGCTGGCAGGGTAGCTGCTATTCCTGAATCCCCTAGTAATTTGTCTCTGTGGATGACTGTCTTTGGTCATCACTGTAATATCTGCAAGCTGAACTCCCAGGCGGAGCAGACAGCAAGGAATGTGCTGAGATCACGTATCGTAATACAAAGTGCAGTACTTTTCCTGTCATCTTTGAAGAAGAATGCGTAGTACTTCTTTTAAACAGCTATTGAAGTTTTGAAGAAGAAGAAAATTGGGATTGGAAATATCCATAAAAAACTAGTCACAGCTGTGGATTTTTATTCCAGATAGCCAGAGGAGGTTCAGCACCTTTGAAGGTATTAAACAAAACCAGCCTTGCTTGTTTTAGCTCTATTTGAAATGCAGACAGGGGGAAAAAAAAAAATCAATGTTTGCTAAATGAGAGAGAACAAAATTGGCTTTAAGAGTAAAATATCTTCTTGGGGAGCATGAAAATAGTAGCATGAAAAACCAAAACAAACTGTCGTCTTATAGAAATACTATAATGTGCCTTTCATCAAGTAAAGCCATGAGATAAGGAGAGGGTTCCTCCACTGATACAACTGTCATTGTTTAATTTAAACCAGTAGATTTTTAATGCTTGCACCAAGAAAGAATCCCCCAATTGTCCTTTGTTTTTCTTCATCCTCTTCTGCATCTCTCATTTGCATTCTCAGTTGTGGGTGAAGTCCTAAGCTTTGATCTTCCACATACTTAACCATTTGCTCTAAGCAAGTCCTTAGTCCTTTTGAATCTGATTTACATTTGAACCAACACTGTTATACATTGTTCCAGCACTGAAAAGGGACCAGGAACCACAGGAAAACACTGTTTCATTCAGGCTGTTTTATAGTCTGTCTTTAGAAGGAGAAGATGATGTCTTCAGTGTAAAGGAGAACTTGGTTCATAGACTTCAGTGTGTATCTTGCATACTTTCAGTGCAGATCATTTGACGACTTGGGGTGCTGGTTTACTAAGTTCACTAGTGGAGTCTGGTGGTGGTTCTCTGCATGGTATTATTAAGGTTTCTAAGAACACTCCCATGGTGCACACTGCATTGTCTATGTAGTCTGAACTGTGTTGATAGGAGCCAGAACAAAAAGGCTTTCTAGATTCAAGGACTATTAAATCCTGATCCCATACCAGTTGTTTTTTTGTGCCTTCCATTATACCGAAGATCTAGCAGGTTATTCTCTTTCTCCTAATAGACTTTGCAATACTTATTTTGCGCAAGTTATTTTTACATTTTCTGAAAAGAAAAGCCTTTATGCTCTTTCATAGTCTTCATCAAACATTACTGATGCAGCAAAATCTTTAATTGGATTCTTTTTCTTTTAAGTGGAATGATCAGAAATTGTTTTTTCTGTAAATAATAATGAAGCAAGATGGTATGGAAAAATTATGATTCTAAAAGAGAAAAGACGTCATAATAGAAACACTTTAAAATGAAAACTATATTATTTTAATGTAAATTATTCATAGGTTATCAAGTTTAGATGAGGTTTGTGAACCTAACTTTGTTATGGTTCTTTAATATAACTTTAATATAACTTTAATGTTTAAATCTATGAAGCAGGGAATGAAATTCTACTCAGGGAAACCATTCTGATTTCTGTATAATTGGAAAAGTTTATGTATTCAGTGGGCTAGTAGTACTGAGAGCAGACATTTATCTCCATGGCTTTGTAATGCCACATTATAACATGGGGCATAGACAAGATAGTACTTGGACAAGTAGTACTCTTTTAGGAGAAGAACATGCTACATCTGTTTTAGTCTGTTTCTTGTTGCCAATAAAAGGGCTGATCAGGAAGGTTCTCAGCTTCTGTTACCTGGTAGCTGCAATTGCTCGTACTGAATTTCTGTCTGCTTTACCTTCACTCTACTCACATTTCTTTTTTATGGCTTCTCTTGCTAGTTCAGCTTATTTAACCGCTGTTTTTTCCTTCAACATCTTTGATGCTCATGTGGTCATTGAATTCTCTTTGTCACTGCCTTTTGTGTATATAGTTTGATCTCAAATACAACTTCACCATGTAAAGCTATTCCTTCAGTAATCCTCAAGCTACAGTTCTCCCAAGGTTTCATTCGTTTCCAGAGTTCCTGAGAACTTCTCTGCAGCCCTTCTGGCTATGTGAAGTTCTTCAGAAAGGCAGAGTGAGTGAACGTCTAAAGTGTTGACATCTCTAGTTAGTAACCGAACGGTTGCTGAAGTGAGTTATTTCAATACCTCATGAACCTTCAGCTCTTTCAACTCTTTATACTCGAGCAGTGGAAAAGATGAGCTTTTCCACAGGTTTTTTGCTTCTTCTTGTTTTATGCATTGAAGCTATGCAAAACCTTATTGGAATGAGTCTGAGGAACAGCAAATGTGTCCTAGCAAGGTGTGTTCAAAGAAGTGTAATTAAATCATGTACTCAGGATTAAGCCTGTATTCTCTTTCTGTGTTCATTTGCTCCCTCTTTTCTTCATCTTCTCAAAATGTTTCTCCTGTTTGTATTCATAGTCCCTTCAGCAACATTTCCTCAGCTTCTAGGCCCTTACTTACTGGCTGTCTCAGACAAATTTTTCATTTCTTTGACTTGTTTCTCAGTTTGTCTGTCTGTCTTTCTCATCTATTTCAACTCTGTCTGTCAAGCCTTCTTGCAATACTTTTCAGCTTTTCCCACTGCATTTCTTGATACTGTGAGGCAGGATTTTTCAGTTCCATCAACGCTGAATCTTTGTTTCTTCAGAAGTAATCCAGTCTTTTTTTAGCTCAAGCTAGTGCTTTTCTGGTGTTCCAAGCTACCTGCTTAGCTTTGGTCATCACCCTGAAATTTGGAAAATGCAAAATATCTGGAGAAGTAGTAGGAATAGCCTCTTTGTTTGTCTGCGGTTCTTATGGTTCTTGAGCACAGAAGAAAAATATTTAGTTTGGACATGACAAGAGTTCCATGTTTACTGCAGAGTAGCATTCTGAGTAGAATGTGCACACTAACAGAAGGATATTTTACAGCAAATGTATTAGTAAAAATGTACAAAATGCTGTTTTTTAAAACATAATTTAAATCAGATTTTTCAAAGTTTAAATCAGATTTTAAGCATAAAATATTCTCTTTTGAACTCAGATTGTAAGTTGTAGCGGATTTTGGGGGACCTGACTGACCTGTGTTCTTTCGTGCTAATTTAAATTTGAGGTAATATTCAAAGTGTTTACTGTTGCACTGAAGTCTTAAAGAATGACAGACTACTAAATTTGGAAAGGTAATTTGCTAAATTCCATAAAAAAAGAACGTTAAAGTGTTGCATCAGTTTTGGGTAGTTATAACTTCTTGTGCTATTGGAAGAATAAAGTTTTATTTATGTTGATGTATTTTGTTTAGTTTAGTTCCATGACTTGTTCGACATGGAATTGAAAAACCAGGAAAGCTCACTCTCCTTTTCCAATTTATGTTGAAGAACTAAATTTGAGGGGGTGAGATTTATTAGTTCAGAAGTCAAAAAGACATACTGACTGAAGAAATTGGTTTAATTCAAACCCTATAGATAGCAGTGAAGGGTGCCATGGATATTCAGGTGACATAAATTCACCAATCATTTAACCAGTTTTTAGCCATACTCACAAGCCAAACTTAGGAAAAGTGTACAATTAATCTCTGATTTGCTCGAATTTATGAGTTTACCATAAAATACTGGTATTATGCCTATGTGGAGACGGTTAATTCATTGTGGTGCTCAGGAGTGATTGCTTAGGGGTTTTTTGATTGCCTAATTACTTTCCTTATTTCTTCATTCATTTAAGGAACTGTAGAAAGTGTGCCTCTTTATCCTCAGTAAATACTTGTCTGGAGTGGCAGCAATATGCTGCCTTGGCCATCCTATCCTAAAAGCATTGATTACTTTCTGAAAGGCTTCAGTTTTCTGGCAGTCACGGGCCATATTTTCTCTGATAATAACCTTTTTGTTGTTGGTGTAGACAGTATCTAGCTCTGGATTTTGTTCCCTGCCTATCTGTCAGTTAATCCAGAGCACTTGTCTTATTTGCTAAAGCTACAAAGATTTGAACTAGGATTCATACATTTGTAACATACCAAAAAAAAAAAAAAAAACTCTGTTGTATCTTCTGGAAATAAGGGGAGAGAGCAGAATAAACCCCCGACAGTCCAGGAGGAAGCGGTCAGCAACCTGCTGCGCCACCTGGACGCTCACAAGTCCATGGGGCCGGATGGGATCCACCCGAGAGTGCTGAGGGAGCTGGCGGAGGAGCTTGCCAAGC
>WAAD01012495.1:0-62578 GCA_013389945.1 Fregata magnificens | reverse complement strand
AGATGAAGATGCATCTGTGACACTTGCCAATAAGACTTGAACCAAATCTAGAATTTGTAAGTGTGCAAAATTACCACCTGCAAAATCTTAGATGTTCATCACTAGCAAAAGAAAAACGCAGTTATGCATCCTTGTGCAGTATGCTATCCAGTTGGCTGGTTGACTCAACAGCAGGTGTTACCTGACAGAGCTTATCAGTATCTTACCACTTTCCTACTGATTTGCTTGATAATGATACCTCTTCAAGGAGCCAAGTAAAACTGATCTGTCTTTAGTTCGTAACTTGGTAGAACAAAATGAAAACTGTCTATGCCTGATATGCAGGAAAACCAAACAGAAATGGAGGAGAAATACTACTGAAGATTTATTTGAAATAATTGAAAAATAAGGAAAATACAGTGCCGTACAAGTTTTCAATGATAATGAATATTTCAGAATACATACATGGTGATGTAACTTTAAAAGACATTGTTCTGAGATTCAGTCTAACTTCAGTATTTGAAATTCATCTTTTGTTTAGAAGAAGCAATTACAAAGGATAATGTGGAGAATGCAGCATTAGAAGAACCAGAGGAGGCTGCAGAGCTTTCAGCAGATGATGTGGAAGAGACTGCAGATGTAAAAGATCTCTCAGATGGAGAAGATGTAGCAAATTCAAGTGCTGATGACTCAGAGGAGGATTTAGTATGTGGAAAAGAATCAGGGGAAGAAGAAATGGAAGACTTAAGTGAACAACCTTTAGCTGATTCAGAGACTGAAAGCTCAGTAAGACAGCGTAAAAGTCAGGTGGCTGATAATGGACTATAGTTGTTTCTGTGGTGTATTTTTGTACACTCGGACCAAAGAAGTATCAGACCCTGCGTCTGAAGCTGAAGCTTACATTTGATTTGTCATTTGTGTTTACGCAAAACCTCTGCTCTGTCGGCAGGCTTCTCTTTTTTTTTTTTTTTTTTTAAGCTAATACTTGCTCATTGGGTTTGTTTTATAAGCACATATGCTGTGTATTGTACAACTTTAGCCATGACAATCAAAATAAGTATATCTTACCTGTTCAAAGTCTTCTAAGAGAAAAGGGATGTAACAGAGTCTCAGTTCACTGGCTATAAAATGGTCATTTATGCTTGTGTTCCTTTGTAAGTATTGATCTAAGCAAGATCAGTACTTTTAACTCTTTACAGTAGCTTGGCAGGACTGTGACTTTTCTGTCTGAATATTTATTCTTTCCAAATGCTACAGAAGCACCAGATAAGTGACACAGCAGTGAAAGAAGGCACCTTACTAGTCTTCTATTAAAAGCGTTGTTGTATGATGGGCTTATTTTTATCACTTTCAACTGAAGCACCTTTCTCTTTCATTTTTATTAATATGTTTTGAAAGTTGATCATACAGTACACCCCCAGATTTTTCAGTTTTTGGTAATTCGGAGGCATGCTGCACAGCTCAAGCTTGTCAGCTGAGTTTTTTGACCCAAGGAGTTTGAATAATTGAAAATCTCAGGCTGAGAAAGAGTGGCAGCTAAGTGTTTAAAATGTTTGAACTTTTAAAAGGTTTAAATGAAATTGTTTTGGTCAGGGGGGATTTTTGCCAAAATATGACTTCCCCGGCCCCAGCCAAGAGATTGTAGCAAGAAGTATTCACTTTGCAGTCAGTAAGTGATATATATTTCTTGCCAGTACAAGCATGTCATATGCAATGCAGTTCTGCCATTTCCAACTCAGAATACTTTTGGCAGAACTCAAACTGCTTTTGTAATATTAACTGAAGAGGCACTTAAGGTTTTACCTTTGATCGCTTTTCCACTCTTTGTCACTGGAATCGGCGTGTTAGGAAAAAGAGAGGAGCACGCGTGGGTAGTGGGGAGAAGCTTTTGGTTTTGCTACTTATATCAAGATAAACGTGTGTCTGTTGAACTGTGTAAAGTGAAAATGGCTTGCTGGGTAGACAGCATTAGGTGTGGTTAGCAGACTTAAGTCATTAAAGATACCAGTATTTCCCTCTTTTGACTTGGTTAATATATAAGGCTTTTTTTTTTGGTAAGGAATACCTACAGTGAGGTCCTGCGTGTTCCTATGTTGTGGATGTGTGATCATGTGCATAAGATGTGTCTTAATCTTGGGGGTTTTTTATATACATATATTGCATAAACCTTGCTAACATGCATGAATTTCATCTTGTTCTTCAAGAATAAAGAATAATCAGAGATGAAATCATCTCTCATTAGAAGAGACAAGTTGCAAGTGCAAAATGCTGGTTTCCTTTGAGACTGAAATTAATAGGGCCAATTTAAGTTGAAAGTTTTGGTTTGGGTTTTTTTTTTAAATGCTCATAAAGAGCGTATTTACTAAGAAAGCTTAACTTTTCCTGTCTGTGTCCTGTTGCATATTGTGTCTTGGAACCATAAGGTAGAAACTCTGCATTTGTCCGTTAGAGCTGTGCAAAGAACAAAATTACACTGCGTATATTGAATATGAATGTTCTTAAGGGAGGTTCTCAGTCTGGAGTTGAATTTCATGTAGTGGACACATATAAATATGCTTTCATATNACTTGCAAAAATTAAGATAACTTTGTGGCCACTGGAGTCTGGAGGGAAGAACTGTGCCCCTAATAGCACAGAGTACAGATTTGTTGTTTCCATGATGTATTTTCTTTTTTCATTATCTGTGCATCAGGAGCTCATAAATGTCTAAAACGAAAACATGACTTTAACTATATTTCATGAGACGGGCAGGAGTCAGTATGTATATTCAGTTAGGTGAACTTGGCATAAGATAAGAATAGGCATATCCCCTCGGTCATGGATCCTAAACTACCAGACATGAAAAATATGTGGGACTGTGTCCAGCACAGATTGAGGGCAATGGTGACTTTGGTTATGTACCAAAGGTTATGTACCAAAGAGGATATTTTATACTGTATAGGGTCTTGTGACTCAGTGCGTAGGAGGGAGCATGTCAATATTAAGTTGTAATGCAATTTCTCTTCACTTTTGTAGTAGCGTGGAGCCAGTCATCTAAAATCACCTTTAGCTGTTTAAAGAGGTTTTAACTTTAAAAGATAGAGAACAACCTTATAGCTTACAGTGGCTTTGCTGTATGCTGTTGGGAATATGAAGTATTAAAAAGTCAAGTGTACCTCTTTTCAGTGCTGAAGATAAGGTATTTGGGCTTTTTGAATGCTTAAACAAATAAGGTGTTCTCACAAGAGTTGAATTTCATCACAGTGTCTTTGAATTTAAAAAAACAAAACCACAAATGACACTTTGTCCTACAAGATACATGGTTTCTGAGATGTTGTGAGAGAGATCAGAAGCTCCTGTGTGTGGTGATTCTCTGAAGTATCTGCTTACATTTCATCTGGTTTTGCATGTCACTTAAGTTTGGATTATTTAAAATGAAGATATTGAATATTTTCCATCATAATAGACCTAACTGCAAGATCACTCTCTGATGAGCAAGGATTAAGTAAGCAGGGGGCAAGTGACAGCAGTTCATCTTTTCATAGATCTGTCTTGTGGATCTGGAAATGAGCAATTTTAGGCTTCTGAGGTTTCTTGAACGTAATATGTATGTCATTGTTTCTGTGTTTTCATGAATAAAGTAGGGAATATTAATGCTAACTTGGGTTTGACTGTATTTGACATGTATTGGAGTATCTGATTACAAAGATCACTAAATTGTGATTCAGTCTTTAGAAGAACAGGTGCTATGCAACCACTGATATCTCAACTTAGCTGAATATTTATAAGAAAAATATCGTAGCATGATACGGGAGATACTCAAGTTTGACTAACGTTTGTCCGGCACACAATAAGTAGCAAGCACTTTAAAGGCTAAATTTGTATGTAACTGAAAGACCATTAGCCGTGCAGTAAGAGTGTGATGTTACCTTCCAGAATTAGGGGTTGGTTATTTTTCCACTAAAACACATTTTAATTGAATGATGCAAGTATAGTACTGATTAGACTATTACAATAGTATTAAACTTGGTCTGTTTCCAGAAAAAGTCAGTATCAACCTTTTGTGCAATCTGAGTGTTCTGTTATCTTTGTCCTCTGTTATGATTAATTTAAAAAAATGGAACTTGTTCTTGCAATCTCAGCATAGACAAAATGTCCTTGGAGAAGCTGCTGCTAACACTGTTCAAAATGTTTTGATTAAGGATAGGGCTGTAAGGCTTGTAAACTAGAGCTGTGTGTCAAAAATTACTTAAGATTTTTGAGAACCAATTTAAATTTCAAACGGGATGCATGCCGCTCTGAAAACCAGTCCCTGATGGATCTGAACGTGAATGCTTAAAAGCAAGTCATTAAAACAAACAAAATCCAGTGGGTTACTTTTTAAAGAGGCAAGAAATACATACAGCCTTTCAAAACTCCTGTCCTCGAGATTTGTGTGAAACTTGTATGTGCGTTTTGGAATACTCTGTATATGCTGCACCTGTGCTGGGCAACACTTGTGATGCGGGCTTTCTTCATGGAGATGTTATACAGGATTGTCTTTTATATGAAAGCATTGCAAATTTATACTGTGGGTATTTTTACTGAAATTCCATATAAATTTTGTATTTATGATCATCTTGTAGTTAGTTTTCATTTTCTTAGTGTGTAGATGGCTCATCTGTGTAATTAACAAAAGATTATTTTTTCTGATCTTCCAATTGATAGTAGAGGTTGTGACTTGTGAAGATTCCTTAAACTCTTTAAAACAAACCTGTACATTAATGAATTGCTTCCTCCTTACATGAGTGAAAAAATGCTTGGAAGAAGCATACCTAGACTGAGGGTTTCACTGTAGTAACTCTGGGCTGAGCAGTGCGCTCTCGAAAGTATAAAATGCAGCTGGGGCTCACATGCAGGCTGCTGGGCAAAATAGTGTAACTCTGAACCCTCAAGGGCTTCACCTCTGTACCTCTATGTTAGGTTAGTTCCCCTCCCTGCCCTGAGAAATCCACTAACTCTGCAAATCGTGTGCTAACTCTCTCTGGGACTTGGAGGACAGCAGTACATTTCTCCCTACTGATGTGGTCAAAAAGAAGTGTACAGATCTAAATGGCACATCTGACTGTAGTTCACAGCAAGCAGTCGTTGGTAAAGAAATAGGCCTTAGGGCTAGGTGTGCTGGAGGGAGAAGTGACTACCAGGAACCATCGCTGCAACGTGTTTGGATGATGTCCACAACTCCTGGATCCGGTACACAGATTCATTCTCTTCAGGTGAGCTTCCTGAACTGCCTTTCGCTGTGAACAGAACTGTTGCATGGGTTGGCTGATTTGCCATTCACTTTGGCTTTCTTCTTTCCATTGCATTGATTTCCTGATGTAAAGTTGAAGAGGGAATGGTATCAAATGAAGCCCTTGAGAGCATTTTGTTGGTTTACTATTTAATCAGCTGCTTCTTGTTCTGTCTCATGATGTGAGAATGTGAAATTTGCCCCATGAAAACAGGCAGGTAGAATACTACAGGCAAAATCTGATCAGGTTTTGAAAATTATTTTGTTTAAGCAATCAGACAAACGTAAGCTCTGTTTTTATAGAGGAAATATGAAAATAACTCTCTGATGGCTATACCGGAGCGGTAGAAAAGCTTGAGTTTCTACCTTGGAATTTTGAACTGGACCAGTGGTAACTCCCTGCTCTGGCAACAGGGCTGCCGAGTAGTGTGTGCCGCCTCCTAGGAGCTGATCACACACTGAAAATGAAAAGCTGCATGGCTTTGCAGCAGGTCTTTTGGCTGCAGTATGGTAGTGGGAAGGAAATGGATCCCCTCCTTTTCCCTTTTCTGAGTACTACCCCCACGCGCACACACAGAGAAAACACCGGGATGCTTGGCTGTGAAGGGCTGCCCGGGAGGAAACGGCGCATATCCCTTGTGATGCTTTTGCAGCTCTTCCCGGGAGCTGCCTGCCTTTTCTCCAATTTTCTGCTTATCCTTCCACTCCTAACGCATCACGCACCAGCGGTTCGCTTGTAAGCTCGCTTGCCAGGGAACCAAGTCTGCTGGTACTTTTCTTTCATTCCCTCCCCTACAGGGGAATAAAAAGTGTTGTGTTTTACTTTAATGAAGACTGTGGTGACTACTTCTTTTAACCAAACACCTTCGTTTCTTTCCCAGTAGAAAAACACTTTAAAAACTCTGTGTGCTTTACTTTCACTTTGTCTTTCCTGAGGAGAGAGTAAAGCTCTGTATTTAAACATACAGGGAACAAATGGGGATGTAGGAATCAAATATTTTCATTTAAATTTCCATTTTATATGGAAAGGTCATTTTTCATGGCTCATTAGAATCTCTCAGAGCCTGCTAGTACTTTAGACTTCTACATCTCTTAATCTGAATTCCAGCGGGGTGAGCGTGCTGAACCTAGGCAGCGCCGACCGTCTCGGCACAGGCTGTGCCAGTAGCTCATGTGCTTGCAGAGGATGCAGAAATGACAGTGGTTCAAAGTGTTTGACCATCAGTCCCCCATCAAGGACGTGAAAAGATCATGTTTGATAAGGGCAATTTTTATGTCTGGTTATCACTGTGTGGTGGGGGGTCCAAAAATGGTGCTGAGAACCTCTTTGTAGATCTCCCGTGGATTGTTTTCGTTGTACTCAGTCATCCGGCTCCTCCCAGGAGAATTGTTCCTCCATTTGATGCTCCAGTCTCCCTCCACCCCAGAGGTCCCCAGGCTTCCCAACTGATTTCACAAAATAGACGCTCCTTGGGGCTTGTTAGGGCCACCTGCTCACTGTGCTGAATGGCCAAGAAACTGTCCTCATCCCTGCAACAGGTCCATTGTTTTCGACTCAGTCTCGTGCTGAAGTCACAAATATTTTCTGTTGATTCCTCTGACTGACTTGGAGAGGCCGAAGTAAATTGGGTCAGCTGTGACTGATGTGAGCTACTCCCTGAAAACACTTCACCTTAGTGTTCACAATCTGTAACTAGGTATTTTCTGACTTTATCTGGAGAAATTCACCAACGCTCACAGGGAATTTGGAAGTCAAAACAGCCACTTACATAAGTAAGGTTACTTGATAAAACAGCTTTGCACAACAGTCTTGAGAAATAGATAATCACTGGGACATTGAAATATTTTAATTATGTACTGCAGTTAACTTTTCCAGTTAATCTTTACTGCAGTTAACTGAAGTGAGAAAATCCCAGCTGACTCATCCTTCGGCTATGGAGGCTTTTGCTTGTTGACAGGAGACCATCGACATTGTCCGTCTTATCCTGCAGTAGCACACAGTGGTTCAGACTAAAATGCTGTGTAGAGATCTTCCTCTCTTTAGCAAATAAGATACATAAGGACAAGCATGTCGTGATATTTCTTAGAACAATTTTGGCTTTTGACTGGAGCGCTTTCTAAACGAGAAGCTGTATCTCTGTGTTAATAGCCCTCTGTGGGTTTTTTCTCCTGGAATTTGAGAGACCCCTTTTTTGAACTAAAGTGCAAAGAGTTTCCTTTGCAGAGCCTGGTTCAGCTGAGCTCCAGTTACGTGACGCGGTTCTCCATTGGTAATTCCCCAGTGACCTGCCAAAGGAACAAGTTTAGAAGCGGTAGATGTGGGAGAGGATGTTAACGCTACCCGATTGTATTGGGTTTTTTTTTCCTATGCCCTAATCGCATCTGAACGTTTCAATTGAATCCCGCATTGACTTTTATCAGTGAGGTTTGCTGTGGCTGCTTGGGCAAACTCTTTGCTGTTAAGTCAGGTGCTGTTCTTTTGCTTCAAGGTTAAAGTTCAGACAGCTGATGTCTCATTAAGTGGCCGGAGGAAACCTCTCATCCCTGGAGATCCATTAAAATGAGGAGCCAATTACTTGGAGGGAAGCTGTGGCAGAGCCGGTCTGTATGTTGATGTCAGATGTGCTGGGGAGGTGTTTGCTGCGCTCTCCTAGGGGTTACACTCGTGCTACCTCTGAGAGGCCAAATAGTCCTAGTTCAGCAGCAGATGAAACTTCTTGTTTTGCTTCCTTTGTGCTGATATTGGCAGTTTCTGCCACACCCCAGCTCATAAACTGGCCAGCAGTGGGAAAGGGGGGTGTCCAGCTGGAATAGAGTCCCCAGCTCCTGGTGGACTTGTGGGCGGTGGAGGTTGCCAGGGCACGTTGGCTGGGCAGCAGCAAGAAGTCAGTGCCCCCAGTTGGTCTTTGGCATGCGGTCGGCACATTTGGGGGGATTCGCAAAGGGTGGCACGTGAGCAACTTCGTGATAGGGGAGGGAAGAGGAACTTTTAGCCTGAGTGGCAAATAATGACCAGTAAAGTAAAAGCAGTCCGATGTCGTGTGAATACGGCGAATGAATGTGTAAGTGGAGAGAGAGAAAGATCAAGGTGGGAAGTGTTTTGAAGATCTTATCTCTTCTTTTTTTTAAGTGAATATAGACATTATAAAAGGGGGGGGAGACCAGTGGTGAAACAGTATCGTTACCTTCAGCAATTTTTGTGCAACTTGGCAACATTAAAAACTTTTGAATTCATTAGAGTTGAATTCAGCTGTACATATTAAAATGTTTCGCTATCGTGCAAGGCTTACTGTCTTGTGCTCTAGGATGAATACCTGGTTTTAGCACAGGCGATGCAAACTTTAAATAAATGAAAGCAGGCGTGTCCCCAGTTTTGTCCTGGGAGTGCAGAGAAATGTCAATGTTAAGCCAGTTTGCATTTAAATTGTATCTGATGCTGATGCATGATAAATGCCTTGTGGTGTAATTGTATGTATATTGATATTCACTTCCAGTAATCCCTCCCATGAATATTCTGACCAGCTATAAAAACGACCCCAGACACACCTCGTATGTTTTAATCTGAGACGCCCTCATCTGGGAAAGCAGTTAGAGAAATAGCTGCAAATCTCTTAGTGCCATCATTCTCCTTAAGTGATACCTGAGACCGAGCTTACAGCTGGCACCATCCTTCCTGCCTCAGCCCCTGAGATATTTCTCCAAAGATATTTGACAATCGCCTTTGAATCTTAAGCATTTTCTCTCGCTTTTTGCAGAATATTGTGTTCCTAGTTGTTATTTATAAACCAGCAGCAAGGAAGATGGCTGTAGTTTTCACAGAGGTATGTGTGTATTTAACTTGATGTTATTGGAGTTCTTCAGCCTTGCTGAAGAATGAAAAACAAAGTCAACTCACTTAAAGCCCAAAATTACTGAAGGGAGTGAGGCATGGCCATACTTCTGTTGCATTGCATTTCTTCCTTTCAGTGCACTACAAATAATGAACAGTGAGCAAAATACAGGCTCTCTGGTTTGCTTGTACCAGAGAGAGCTGGGCGATGAGCACGGTGCATGCTGCTTTGCTCCTGTGCACGCTGCAAAGTCTGCCACATCTTGCACTGTGCTTCAGGGGATTTCTTTCCAAATGAGGTATCGATTTCTCCTTTCTCCCCAAAATCTTGTTTTAATAAAATGGCATTGTTAATAATTGAAATGTGCACAGCCAGAAAACTGAATTATATACACACGTGATATACTTGTAAGTTTTCCCTGTCAAACAAATACAGTATACATGTTGCAAATGATGTATACTTGTTAAATTTTAAGTCAAGATTCAATCAAAAAGTCTTAACCGAATCTGTTACACTTTGGATGAGTGTCATCTTGTTGATAAGCTACTTTTATTTCCAGCTGGTGAGTGCATCTGACTTCATCACATTTTAAGAATAACTAGCTCTCTCTGGGATGTGGAGTTGGAATTACCTTAAAATCAGGAGCCACTTGCCTAAGGACATATTAGATGCCCGAACTGCCTGGCAGCTGGGTCCCTGCAACTTGACTTGGTATCCAGGATTTTAATGGAAATAACTGGAAACTTGCTTGTGTTAGGTGTTGTCCTAAATGCCAGTCCAGGCTGGGACCCGCTTTTATAAATATCTAAATGAGGATTTTGCTTTTTGGACACAAACAATATCTTTCTTGTCTCAGTCTCCTGGATATTTTGCATGATAAAGGCATACATGAGAGACAGTACACTCCTCTTAATACAGGTTTGTCAGGCTTGCTGCACCTACATATTTCTTTCCTTGCTGATTAATTTTCTATCTTTTTGCCATATTTTATTCCATTATGTTCTAGGTTGGCCTCAACCACATGAAATAAAACACAGTGCTGAAGTCCAAGAAGTTGGTGTATTTTTTTTTTTTGTATGTAGGTAAGTCGAATCCTGATGAGGTCCCATATTAATGATTTACAGACAAAAATACAGAGCTTAAAAGAGAGGGAAGTAGGAATAAACTAACCCTGTGAGATCTGCAAACATGTCTGGAAAACCAGTTTGCATTGCTGATTTTGAAGAGTATGCTAAAAAATTCCTCCCCAAACCAGTGTATGATTATTACCGATCCGGAGCAGATGACCAGGAAACGCTAGCAGATAATGTAGCAGCATTTTCAAGGTAGGAGGATGATTTAAGGCTGGAGCGGGAGGGGAGGGTTGTAAATTCTGCATTATTCGTAGATGTGGTGCAATATTAGATTTTTCTGTGTGAAAAAACCTCAATTCTTCTGAGTTTTTTTTCAAATTTTCTTTATTTTTTATTCTTTTTATTTACTTCCCTGGTAAGTGCTTGTGCAACGTTGCTAGATCAGAGCTGCATAGCCTAGCAAAATGGGAGTTGCATATCCTAGCTCTGGAGCGAGCTGTGAAAGCCAAGGCTCAGTACTGGGTGGCCAAGCCGTGCTCGGGGGGTCTCCAGCAGAAGGTCAGCACTTCACCAGGAAATAATGTAAATGATGGGAACTGTTATAAACCAGTTTTGACTTAGACTGGCCCTCTGTACTGTTGTCAAAACCTGAATTGGGGTCACCTTTTGCCTCAGAAGTACAAAGTCAACACAAAGTAAGTCAGTGTTTGCTGTCAGATTCAGTGGAAGTGTCAAAACTTGTGTCAAGTCAGTTGGTTCCCCATCCCCTCAATCTCCGGTGTTGCTCTGCCCCCAGAACATCAGCCCAAGTGCTACAGAGGAAAGAAGGCAGCTGGTGGCTGATGGCCTCAGCCTGGCCGAGCCCGGTTGAACTCCTTAAACAGCTGTTGGCTTCCCTTTCCTTTGGGTGCTGTGTTGGTGCAGACATCTAACCGCCCTGCGCTTGTCTTTGCTAATCTCTAAAGGCTTTGTCTTAAATCCCTCTCAGTCTAACAAACCAAAACAAGATTTTTCCAATTTGTCTTTAGTCTTTCTCCTTCCCCGCTTTACTTTTCTGCTGTAGAGCAGCAATCCTCTGTACTGCTCCTGTTGCCTTTCCATAGGCTATGAGCAATTCAGCTGGAAATCCCACACAACTTTAAGGCTGTAGGAAACTCAGTGGTAATTCGTTTAGCGGGATCTCAAAGGTCAGATCACAGAAATCGGCTCAGAACCTTAATTTTGGGGACATGTACAGAAAAGCTTTATAATGTCAGGAGCAGAAGAAAACCAAACCTCTACTGTGACCACTTATTCCAGACCTCTTAGCTCCATGCAGAAGCCCCTGTCATGGGCTGGAAATCCCTTTGTGCTTGGGGCTGCTCGAACACAAGCCCAAGGACTGCTCCAGCTCCAAGGAGTAACTGGGAGCAGGAGGGGATGTAGTAGTGCTCGCCCACTTTTTTTAATGCTTCCAGATGCTATGATATTATTTGCCCTCATAAAACCCAAATGAGATGTTAAGGAAAGAACACTCAAAGGAAGTGCTCAGAGGTAATAAACTGTATGAGTAGAGAACTTCTTACTACTAACTGCTAGAGCTAATCATGATTAAACAAAAGTTGGATCTAAACTGCCCAGAGAGAGGTGAACAAAAACCTGGGTATGTCCACTTGCTGTTTTGGTATTAGCAGAGCTAGATGTTAGTGGTGAGACAAGAGCAGCTCTGCTCTGAAGCTGTTTCTCACCGCAGCGGCAGATTCCTCTGATAAGACGACCTTGCATCGGGCTGGTCACTTGTGGCGTCCAGGCTCACCTCCTCTTTCCTGGTATCTGCTATCATATTTTCAACAAGAGCCTTCAGTTTTAGGTGTTCAAAACTGTGGAGCTTGCAGGCTGCCTGGAACTGAAGGAGATACTAATTAGCAGTGCCTTGAACAGCTTGAGACATTAAAAAAAAAAAAAAAAAAAAAAAAAAAAAAATTAAATTTGCCAGGTCCTGGTGTGGCTAAAAAGCCCCTGATGCTGGGTTCCTGCTGCTCAACAGTGAAGGTATGAAGGGGATGGAAGCTGTGTTTCTGTCTTTGCTCCCCCTCCCTTTGTATATTTGTCTTAAAGAAAACAAGATCTAATTTCTGCAGTAGCTTTAGGCCATTTAAACGTCTTCTGAAAAAGCAGTTAATAAAGTCTGAAAGACTTGACAGTGGGGTTTAGTCTACTAAATCATCAAACAACAGAACTTGTTGACAGCCAAAGAGAGAGGTCACAGGGCAGAAATGCTGAAGTCAAAGCTTTGCTTGTTACCTTTCCATCGCTCTACATCTGTGTCTCTTTCTGGGTGTCCACCAAAGCACAGAAAAGTATGGTGATGTGCCGACGGTCACCCAGCAGATCGGCAGGAGAGCTGGGATCGGAGCCTGAAACCCAGCTCCCCTGGTAAGACACGCGGTCCCCTCCTTTCTGGTCGCTGCAGTGCTGGCACAGCTCTTCCGGTGAGGATGGGCATCGCAGCTGAAGTCATCTGCCGGGGCTTACCACCTCTACCTGTATGAAGCAGAAAGGATGCAGGGCTGGAGCATGGATATAGTGATTTACAGCTTCATGGACAAATGCACCCTTTTATCTGTCCATAACAAGAGAGACATGATAGTAAAGGTGGTCAGAGTTCAAAATAGCCCTTATGTAGCACTGAAAAACATAAGTTAAATAATTCTCAACATTTCTAGTGCCTTTCTGTACCTGTCTATTTGCAAACGGAAATATTTCCAGCAAGCAGTGCGTGCTTGCTGTCTGCAGCCAGATGGATTTTCCCCTCTGCAAAGGTGACCCCCTTCAATGGGCCGTTGAACCTTTTTGGAAGCATGTTGAGCAGAGGGCTCCATGGGCTCGATCTCGATAGCTACAGTGGTTCCCACTTGTCGCTGCTGAAGGACCAGACGTGGTGGTGGATTCCTACTTTCTGAGCACATGGGATGCTACTGTTAACAGTTTATTAGACCGTGTTTGCAATGGCTTCCTGGCAACACATCTAGAGAAGGCAGAAACCTGGTATAAAGACTTCACAGTATTTTGGTTTATAAGACCTGTTTGACACAAGCAACTTTTAAAATCTTTCTTTTTTAGTTTGATGCTGTTGGGAGAAGCATGGCCTAATCGTTAAGGATGCAGGACTGCTTCTCGCTATGACTCTCACACAGTCCTTGTGTGTCTCTGAGCATGTTACTGGGTTTTCTCCCTGTTCCTGAGTGCAGTTTGTGGGTAAATATAAAGTAAGATGGACTTTACACCCCTGAGCCACAAAGATCACCAAGTCAGATGACTTTTTGTGAAAGAAACGAGTATGTTCAGCTTCATTTCCCATTGATTTCCACTGCCAAAAGCTCAGCTGCAGGGTTCAGCCTGATTAAAAACATTTACAGTTTATTTAAGTATAGATATATGTATAAATGTTTGTCTAAATGGAAGAGAAGAAAACACGAAACTGAACCAGAAGCATGAATTGTTAGCCCATACCTTTGTGGTGCAAGATTATTTGGGCGAGCGAGACTGCTAGGATGGATTGTACTTGGAGAAAACTCAATGTTGGGTTTCTCTGTGAGCTCTTTATTTTTTTGGCAACTGAATGGTTGCATTTATGGAGGAATAAATAGATTATTATTAAGGACTGATCCAGCAAATGAATGGTAGTTTTGGTAGATGCTGGAATACCTTTGGAATGGCCCATGCAATTTTTGGTGCAGCGCAATCCATACTTATTAGATTATAAAATGAATGTCCTGGCCTTTTGACAGCACAGGAGCTTGAAGTACTTTGGACCCGTAATCAGATACCAGAGCATAAAATGTCTTCAAGAGACCAGTGTTTAAGATGAGATTAACACCAGGTACAGTAACTCTTCCCTAGCTTCCAGTTCTTCTGGGATTGAGGGAAGAACCGGAGCTCGCGTTTCAACATCAGTGTGCTCCTGCCAAGGCCAGATAATTTTTTTTTTTATTCATGGTTTTCAAATGACATGGAGATGGCACTGGTGTAAATGAGGCGTTAAGGCCAGAGAAGATGATTTGGGATGTCAGAGCTTACGTTACTCCCTATGGCGTCTGACTGCATTCACCTTGTGTTTGCTCTGTGTCCCAAAACACCGTGTGTCCTTCCCACACCGTGCCGTCTGGCGATTAAATTCACTCTCAAGTTGTCAAGGAATGAAGGGGTCTGAATGGAGAATAGATTTTATGACAAGGTCAGGATGCCTTTAGCTTGGTGGCATTCAAGAAATCAATCTGAAATCTCCCCTCTTAGCATTTTAATGAAGGGGGACATCTGCGTGTGTAGGAACACGTTTCTGCTAATCCGCCGTGACACCTTCTGCCACTGACTCCCCGGCGGCCTTGGAGAAGATATGTTTTGTCGTCACACGTGAGGAATAGCAGTCGCTTGTTTATCAGCGTCGTTATACAGCATCGATGTGTATTTTTCTGCAGATGTATCGTTGTCTTGTAGCTAGGCATTAAGGGCATTAAAATGACTGGGCACATAAATAATTTCAATATTGGTTAAAAAAGCAAAGCTGAGAATGTGATTGGGGTCAAACAAGCATGTGAAGTCGTAGGGGGGAGAAAAGGAAAGGAATGCTTGCAATAATAAGTTGGTTATGTTTCTGCGATTTCTTTCACCTCGGATTCACAGAGTGCTGCGAAAAGAGTCACTGTGTGGATGGCAAGACACCTTGGGAGAGAAAATGGATTTTCCTCAAGCAAAAGCAGCTGTTGCTTAGCCTTGCACAGCACTAGCACCTGCCCCTTATGATGGGAAGTGGAGCTGTAGGGGAGATTAAGGTAACAAAGTGGGTTGGAGTTGGGATGGAGACTGCCTGAATGGTGTGTCCTTGCCCAAATGTGCCACCTGTGATGCAGCACAAAGGGATTATTTAGCATGGACTTGGAAGGGAAACAAGAAGAGCTGCTTCAAAAATGTGGTGTGGTTTAAAAATTTCAGCATTTTTCACAGCTGAAAATGAGTGGGGAAAGCAGTGAGTGCTTCCCTCTTACCCAACTGCAAGGTAATTTACATTCTGAAATTCTTGAACACAGAGGGAAAAGGAAAAAAACATGCTAATCCCCCCTCCTTCCCTTTCATCCTTTTTTCAAAACAGCATTTAGCTGAAGTTGCCTAAATTGAGAGGGCTTGCTGCCTTCCCCACTGCGGCATCTCACCGCTTCCAGCTGGGAAGAAAGATGCACTCACTTGCAGTTGCTGATTGCAGCATGCGAGCGTGGACTTGGCTGGAAAAAAATGCAGGTGATGAGGAAAAGATGAATTAAAAAGAATATACAAGGCTTTTACAAAATATCCAGGAAATCTTTTCACTCAGACTTGGAGGAAGTAGGTGGTGTGTGGCAGCTTAATGAATGAGGGCTCCTGTTAGTGGGAAATACTGCTCTTGGGTTTTGCTTGCTGTTGTTAAGGGCATTTCCCTATGGCTTGTCCAGAAAATGTCTCACTTCAAGCGTCCAGCAAACTCAGAGCTGAAAGCACCTATGTTTCTAAAGCAACATCAGGTTTTATTTAAAGAGTATAACATTAAGGTAGCGATCCCTTTCAGTGGTTTTCGTGGGACCCCGTAAATATGCAGTTCTGAGTATTGGTTTGATGTTGGTCTAGAGGGTGCGACCTGATAAGGTGGGAGGGGAAGAGAAGCCACAGAAGGCATTGGAGGAGACAATTACATTCAAAGTCTGGGGCTAATGAGCCTGAGGACCCCAAAAAGCTCATGGATGGAGTAATATGATGGTACATAAAGGTGAGAGGGAAGGAGGCTGTTTATCACTGCTTGAAACAGCATCATTTTTCTTACATACGCTGTTGGGAGGATTTTGGCTCTTCCTGGTTTTTTTGCTCAAGCTAAAAGCACTACAGGAATGTTGGTACTTCAGGACTGACCCTCACGCGCACGCTTTGAGACAGCAGTGGTTTGCACCAGGTAAAAATCTGAGAGGTCCGGGACAGCAGAGAAACTAGGAGGCTGGGGAAGAGGGAGATGCTTCACATCCTTATGCTTTTGAGTTTGACAGAAAAAATGAGCAAAGTTATTAAAGGATTTTTGCTGGGAAAAGATGTCTCAGAGCTGGGAGAAAGCCTTTGGAATGAGGATTAGGAAGAAAGGGGGAGAAAAAAAGTCATGTTTTCTTTGTCCCACCCTCAGCCCATCCTCCCCTGAAAAATAACAAACCGATACAATAGCCTGAAAACGAGTCTGAGGAGATATGCTTGCAGTGTGTGTCTTGGCATCAAATAATACAGTTAACTCCCACAACTACACGTCTCTTTCCAAGCATCATAACCATCTTTCTCCTCCCCGGGGAGCGCTTCCTGGAGAGCTGGCACGAGCCGGTGCTCTAGGGCTGCAGAAATTTGGGTCTCATCCTGGCTCTGTCCCAGGCTTCTTATGGAAATGTCTCTTGATCTTTCTGTAAAATGACGAGATTGTGTCTTTTCTTGTTTTTCTAACTTGTTAGCTTAATATGCAAGCTCAAGCTGACCACCACTTGCTGTTGGAGCATAGTCCAAGGGCAACAGTGGCTCCGGTTGCTATCTTCTTGCTAGTAATAATAATAATAGCAGTCTTAGGCTTTGTAGTGCTGAGCAGGTAGTCAGGTTCAGCAGTATTAGAGCTTAAGCTTTTAATTATTTCCCGTCACTAAAATTCAATAGCCATCATGCAAAAGTGCAGAGTCCTTTCAGAGGGAGGGATGCCTTAGTGAGAGGTTGATGCGTACCCTACTACCACTTGCAGAGAGGGTTTGGCCTGGCTCACCGCACATCCGTGTGGAGAGGCAGCCCCTACTATTGCACACCCTCTTGTGGCTTGTAGTAACAGTGGCTGCATGGCAACATCCCCTGGATGGTGAGGAAAAGTCCAATTTCACAGGTACCCCCAGGAATGCAAGCCTATTAAGACAGATTTTGATATTGCGGTGTCATCTAGTCGACCCCATAAGAGGGATCATGATCCTGTTATGCCGCTGTTGGGGGGCGGGGGGGAGGGCAAAAAAAGGTAAATCTCTGTGTGTGCAAGCATGTGATGTCCAGCCTGACTGCAACAAATTGTAATTTCAGATTAAGTGTGTTTTAGTTGCTCTGTTTTGGAGTCTGCTTCCTTTTGTACCCGGGCTGAAGACCCCAGTGGAAAATAAAGCCCAGCTCTGGCTTGATGTGGTTTCTGGCGGATACGTTGAAGGCAAAGCAAGGTCGGGAATGGCTGAGCAGATGCTGGGTCACGTCATTCAAGGGCTATAGATTGTAATTTGCGCTACTGGGAAAGCAGTTGTGCCACTTGGTCTTTTCCTGCACGAAATTATAGTGGCCACTTTTGGTCTTTTCCTGGAAGTCTGGAGTCCCTGCGGTACGCCGGGCTGTCCCTGCGGCTGCAGCTGTAGTCCCAGGGACTATGTGTTGCACAGCGGCCAGTGACTGCCGGGGACAGGACCTCTCCGAGCAAAGCGACTCAGTCTCTGTGTCAGCAGAGATGTGGTGCAGTGGATTTCCACACCCTGCCAAGCTGAGGAAAGCCAGGGCAGCCATCCTGCCCACCCACTTCCCACGTGGCAGCTCATTTCTGTGTAGTCTCACTGCAGAAACCTATAGCACAGGGACAGAGAGGGCTAAGCATGCTGGCCAGGCTAGTTTTATCCAAAAATACCATGCCTTTTGGCTTCCTAGTCCATAGAAGGAATAACTGAGGGGACCACTGCCATCTAGTTCTGCCCTAAGGCTTTCGAGGAGGCTGAGACCCACCGCGAACCTTATTATTTTGCAGCTCCTGTCTTTTCTTTCAAATGATACCAACCAATAATGTTCAAAGGCTCTTTGCCTCTTTCACCCTCCATGGACTTCAGTCCCTCCTTGCCTGCTCCCTCCTGGCTTTGTGCATCACATGGGTCCTGCTGCAGCTCTGGGTCACGCAATGAGGTTCTGCTCCAGCCCCAACACGGCTTTCACCATGTTTCTCCTGACAGCAGGAAAATCTGCTCTTGCCCGTTAAGAACTGTAAATAACCCCAATGTTGCAGGCTTTTTATTCTCTTTGTTTCTGTGTCAGATGGAAGCTGTACCCCCGGGTGCTCAGGGACGTGTCCATAATGGACTTGTCAACCTCAGTCTTGGGGCAGAAAATCAGCATGCCAGTCTGTGTTGGAGCGACCGCTATGCAGCGCATGGCTCACGCTGACGGAGAAACGGCTACTGCTAAAGGTAAACAGTGCAAAGTCCCCCCTGCAGTGAGTTAGAGATGAACAGAGTAATACTGTGCCTGCTTGTTGTGAAGCCCGTCTTGGTTTCTTGCTCCTGATGCTGTGGCTAGGATAGGTTTGAGTTGCTTCTCAGAGTAGTCAGGGTTTTTTTTGGCTTTGTTTTTTACGGTTTTCCTTTGACTGTTTTGTGTGTGGGTTCTCCCTTGCTATGAAACAGGGATGAGAAATGCAGTGTGTAAGAGAGGAATCATTTGTAACAAATACAAAACTGAAAACTACATCTATCTATATATCTTTCTATACATTCTATAAATATAGCTACATATATTGTCACGGCAACATTCTTCCTATTACAGAACTGCCTCTAGAAATTCAGAAGCCTTTGTCTGGGAAAAATACTTGCTTTGAAGAGAGCTCTTTGAGTGCATCCCAGGGAGCCAGTGCGATAAGGGCCCCTCTGGGCTAGACGCTGCACAAAGATGTTGCCAGCACGGAGGCTGCAGCCTAAAAAGCTGCGAGAAATGGGATGTTAACCAGAATTCAGATGTGAAATGATTTCTTGCTCCTTCAACCTGAGCTGCAGGATGACACAAAATCAGGAAGAGGCCTGTTGCATACAAACGGCATCCGGCTGTGTGTTTCAGCGCTCTAGCACTGAATGAAAAAGGATACAAAACCTAAACAGGCAATACTAAAAAAAAAAAAAAAAAAAAAAAAAAAGAAATCCTGTGCATGGTTGAGCTATTCATCTAACAGCATTTCCATGACCAATACAGCAAATGCTAGTCTAATTATCTGCCCTGCAGTGGGAGCTGGTCTCAGTTCTCATCAAAAAGCCGCATTGCTGCGATGTGCACCATGATGCAGCATAACTCCAGCAGCAATCCCTGTAAAAGCAGATTTCTCCGATTTTTATACTATGTTTGGGGGTACTTTTTTCCCCCCTCCCTTCCCAAGAGATTTATTAGGAAGCTAAAGATTTTATGCCTATTGTATGTGCAGGCGCGTTCCACACGATGGAGCTCGAATACCTTGAATTGGTTTGCGAAGCAGCGTCCGGCGGGACGCCTCGGTGCTGTCCTGTCCTTCGGCAACTCTTGCAGATTATTTCTGGCCCAGGTTATGCTGGGAGGAAACTCTGAAGCGTTACACTGTAATGTTAAGTGCAAACATATTAATGCAATGTTAAGAGTGAGATTCAAAACACACAAAATTCAGGATGTTCCTTAGCAAAAATTCCCACCAATGCTACAGCGCAGCCATGTTTTAAAGCGTAAATCTATAACGGCACGTAAAGTCGAGTGGTACAATAAGGCTGACTACCAGGGCTGAGTTATGGTCGTGGTAGACAGGAAATTCCAAAATTAAGTTGACTTTTGTGCACTTACACTTTCAAACTTTAACATGTGATTATTGCATGTAACGTCTTTGGGTTTTCAAGCTAGGGGAGCTTGGTGTACTGGCAATGGTTTGAATGTGCAGTCAAATAAACACATCCATGGGAGTTGGTAAATTTTTCATCACTTTCAAAGGAGAGCATAATTAAAATCACACCCTCTATTGCATTAGTGTTTCTTGTAGAAAAAATACAGCTTTGGTTTTGTGCTCTCTTAGAGGTGGAGTGGGGCATTCAGTGCCAAGATTTTCGTTTGACCTTATAAGATGACGGGGATTAGCTGGAAAGTACACGTTTGGCTTAAAGGTTCCCTTAAACTTTGGGACATTCAGGATCAGGGGGTTTGCTATATCTAACTTCTCTTAAACTCTGCGATACCTCTGAAATATGAGCGAGCAGATTGTTGGTTGCTTTAAATCAGCTTTTGCTTCAGCTGCACTAATTTACGCAAGCCAAGAAAGTCTAATCCATAGTCTTGTGGCTTTTGCAAAGCCTGGCATACTTCCTAAGCTTGACTTTTGGCTTGGGTATGTAGGAAGCGACGTATGTGGTGGTGCCTCTGCTGTTGTGATGATCCTTGAAAACACGGTGTGGTCTGAATCTTGCCCCTTCCCAGCCAGGGAAGCAGGTGGTATGTGCCCCGGCTCGTGTCCGGGGGCATGGCAGCTGCCCAAAGGAGCACCCACAGTGTGCACGTGTGTATGCCTGGGCACTGCTCAGCAGGTGCCACAAGCCACACGTCTGCCTGGTTGGGGTTAAACCTCAAGAGATAATCTTGGGTTCACACCATCCTTACCTGCAGACCAGGGTGGTGCAGGTAGCAATAACAACTCCTTCCCCTACCTTTTTGTATTTTGAGAACAATGCCTGTTCTCGCTAAGGAATTCCCTTAAGAGACAGCATTTTGCTTTGAACCGCTCCACTCTTCCAGTGGGTTTGCCTGCAGGTTGCAATGTAAATGTCCTCTTTAGGGACAAGGGCATGTTATAGTGTCTCTTGTTAGGTAAAACGCCCTGTCCTCATGACACCTTGCTTTGGGGCTTGTTGGGGTTTTGGGAGCTGCTGCCCCTCACTGCTGCTGCCACTCCTTGAGGAATGCTCTCCTGCAGCAACCAAGCTGGTGGAAAGGAGAATGCATCTCACCCAAAATAGGGTAAAGTCTGGCAGCTTGCCTTAAACACACCTTCACTGACAATTCTGTTCATTAGTAAAGGATCTTTTTTGGGGAAAATGTTCAATTGTAATTTTAAGTTGCTGGTGACAGGCCATCCAATGCAACCTAAGTTATTCCACAGGTTAGCTAACTCCACTCTGAGCAGAATAAGCTGTAATCATGGCCAAAACTTGTACAGCTTCAAATCCAGATGTTGGATTTACTTATACTTCTGTTAGCTAGACTTTAAAAAAATATATATATTGTCCATATAGGCTGTAATAAGGTTGGTCTTCAGTTTTCTTTGACATGTCTAAATGGACCTGGAGTCCTTCCTCATAGAGAAAGCTCTCTTGTCCTTGAAACAATTTCATGGACCTTGGCAGCTGTCCCAGTTTTTCCAGGTCCTTCTTCAAGTATATTCCCTAGCATTTTTGTTGTAGTTCATCAGTGTATGTGGCAATTTTCCAAATAATGGATTTTCTGTTCAGTAGAAACTGAAAAATTGGGAGGAAAATTGTTTTGGATTAACTGAAATGTTTCATTTGATCCAAAACATAATGTTTTGTTTCATTTTCCTACTAGCTGACGCTTTTAGCCATAGTTCTGTTCTGAAACAAAAGTGTTAGCTCAGAATAAAACATTTCCATTTTGAAAATATCAACACATGACATTTTGACTTCGGTGAATTTTTCTCATCCTTCCTACTCCAATTTCAACCTCTTTAAAGATATTTGCCAAATTTGATGAATAATCTTAGCCACCATTAAAGAGCAAAGCTCTGTTCTCTAAACACTTTTCAACAGAACTCTTCTGATTCTACATGATTTTTTTTCTTTCTTGTCCATAGGAAGATTCACTATTCCTCCATGCAAAGACATTAATTTGCCATCCAGACTTAATTGCAAACCAATGCGATCCCCGTGGCATCTTCAGTCAGCACTCCCTGCAAGTGCAGTAGTACTCATGCTCCTGTAAATAGGACCCACCTTCAAGTACACTGAAATAAAATCTTGTGCACCATCCAGCTGCTTAGCAAGAAACAGCAATTTTTTGAAACCTTAATTGATTATAAACAGATATGTAGCATTATTTTGTTGGGATTTCTATTCTGTGTATATTGCTGCTAATTACATAATGCTCTCTTGCTGACCGATTAACTTATATTCTTGTGTTTTAGCCCAGAAGCTGTATTGCAATACCTGACTTCTCTCTGACTTGCTGAAAATCAGGCTGGACAGCCTGACTGTGTTCTTGGCCAGATCTTTTGAAAACTTTGAATGATAGTTGCTCAGATCTGATGTTTTTATGTTTACCCTCTGCAATTGCTCTCAAACAGCTTTCTAAGTTACTGCTGACGCAAGAAGGGTTTCACCATCACCTGTGATGTGACTGCACCATTTGCTTTGCCAAATAGAGAACAGGGTTATTGACTGAAAAGCTTTCCTTGCTGCCATTTCAGTTGAGTTACTGGCAGCTCTATCGTTTCCACTGGAGAGGGAGCAACGCCTTTGTTCCCTTGGGTCTTAACAGACTTCTACCATGCTTTTTGTTTGCTTGGATGCTGCTGAGCATCTGAATTCAGGTTCCCTGCGCTCATCAGACATGTCCATGACTGTGAAGGAGGGATTTTGCGATCTGTTGCTTTTTGTGCTCAGCCACAGTGAAAATAGCAGGACTTTGAACCCATCTTTCAACTGTTACCTATGTGGTGTTCCAAAAAAAGAAGTTAATTTTGAGGTATGACTACTCCAGAGTCATTGAGAGGACAATATTCACATGGGACAACACGGCCTGGACTGACCTGGCCCTGACTCCCCCCAGAGACCAGCACGGCCAGGGGACTTTCTGATGCAAGTGTATGCAGGCAGTCTGGCATGACAGCCCTCCTAGCCCAGCCAGATCCATTTTGGCCACGCGTATTTTTTTCCCCGCTGCCTCCAGCCTTCCTGCACAGCTGACAAAATGTGTTGTGTCAACAAAACGATCGTAGGCACAACTCGCACGCAGTGTTTTGTAAGGGGTAAGTGAGGTAAGGCTGGGCAGGGGATTTCTCAGCCAAGTGTGTTTCATCAAGAGAGTAATGTTAAGTACTTTAAACAACTCTGTTTCTTAGGAGATGCAGCTCCAAGAACATAGCTACTTCTCTTGAGAAATACGACCATGCCAAAAGGACATTGCGTTGATCCCAAGTAATGTCCTCTGGCCCCTAACCTGGGGGACAGTGGATTCACTGCTGGATTCAGGGAAGAATGACCACACTGGGGCAGTTTGGCTGCCGTGCTTCAGAGATGCCCCTAAAAGGGAAACGATGGGAATTTGCACAGCTAGAGAAAAATAGCAAGAGTTCCCATTCCCATACAAGGTAACCCTGACAAAATATACAAGCTTAAACTGGGCTCTTCTCCAGCATCTTCCCCTGAAGGATGTTGCCTCTGGGTTGCCCACAGGGCCAAACTCCATACCCTTCCCGTACCAGTTAATGGAGTAATGTCCCATCAGAGGTGGGAAGGAGACTCTGAGGTTTCAGGATGAAAAGAGGGCTAAAAAATGTTATTGCTCTGTTCTCCTGTGGAGTTCCCAAGTGGGTCCTGTCCCACGGTCAACCTTGATTTGTTGCTATGTAAAATACTTCAGCTGAATTCCCCAAGAATGAGGAAAGCCTCATTTTATTGAGGTTTATCTTCCCTGGTGCAAAGATATGTCCTTGCTGTGGGCTTACCTGGGCTAAGTAGAGGCAGGTAGCAGTGGGGCTGAGGCACCCGCACCCACTCAAGACAGCTGTGGAGTGAAGGCTGTGAAGCTCCCCTTTTCTAGGCACCCCACCATATCCCAATTTTAGTTGCATTTGGCCCTGAAACAAGGTGGAGTACTTGAGAGTAACTCAAAACAGAAAAAAACTAAAACTTGGAGTTTGAGTAAAACTCAAAGCTTTATCGTCCTGATATCGAAAACCTCCCCAGCCTCCTGTGTGTGGCTAATGCCATGCTCTCTGCACTGTCATTGACTTCCATGGGAGCCTCCAGTGTGTACAAAGGTAAACGTATGCTTTGGGCAATGCTCAGGATTAAAAGACAACCTGGAAAAAAAAAAAAACCTAACCTAAAAGCAATCTGAAATGGCATGAGGAAAGGCTGGTTTACAAAAATCTGATGTTTAAACTCTGGCAAATGTCACATATTGCTGCAAGAGCGTCCCATGGGAATACGGATCCAGTACTGATTTGTAAGAATAATATTTGCAGCACCCCAAAATTGAAGTGTAAAATATAGTTGTTGGAGGAAATGAATTGCTTCTGTTTTCTTCAATTGCTGCTAAATGTGCAAGAAAAAGGAGTCTATTTTTAGCAAAACCTGATTTGAGGTAGGAAAAAACCCAGAATCTGGCAACACTTCACGACTATGTATCATGTGTTTTTGGAAGTCTAGAAAATTGTCAAAATAAGCTTTAAAATTATCAAGATAAAGCACAGATCGACTAAAACTGGAACTTGGAATCTCTAAAACTCTGAAAAATTTTGTATGCATGAAGTTTGACCATGCAGATCCAAAATACGCATGTTGAGCTGGTGCTTTACCAGAGAGCTGTTAACTTCACAGGACAGATGAGAGGAATTTTGTGAGTATGCTTTTGTGAAAACACCATAACCCAGTTTGGGATAGTTGTACTCTGATTGAACCAAACTGCTTAGATCTAATCCTAAATAAGATGAAAGCAGCATCTTCTCTATTGCCATGTATGCAGATAAGTTGAAAGGATATGGTATTATTTTGTGTTTTAAATCTTCCATTCACTGAGTATATTTTATTGTGCAGTTTCTATTTTAATTTTTGCTTTTGCAACTATTCTTGTGTCTGTAGGGCTGTAGAGGTAGACTTGAGAATAAAAGTAAAAACGGAAATAAATGGATACCTAAAGGCAGATTGAACCATAACATTTACATTTTTCCCTTATCTGATCTGAGGGTTTTGCAATTGCTGGGTTAGCAACCCTCCCTCTCATTCACGAACTTGTATTTGACAGAGCAACAGGAACGTGGATCCCTTGTTTCTTAGCATCACTTAATGGACTTGATTTGGCAAATCACTTATTCTGGGATTTGCAATAACCCACCACAGCTGATTTTAACAGGACTTCAGGCATTCAGTATGCCTAGGTTCTTCAGAAGAAACTAATTTCTAGGTACTTAATCTGCGAGAGGGAACTCTTTCCAGTAATTTTAAGGGGGCAAATTAAATGGCTGAAATGTAGAGTGTTTTGGTTCATTGCTACTGTATTTCCACTGTTTGAAAGCTGCCTGGTGGCTGTGGGAGGGTGTAACCAATTTGTTTGAATAAGCTGTTCATAAGTTTCCACTCTAAGAGACTTGTAATCCTTATTTAATAAAATGTTGTCATAAAGACCACTTTTTAATTCCTCGATGGGCTGGGGATGACGTTTTGAAACAGAGGTCCATTTACATTAAAAATATGCATACTGCGGTAGACCAAGAAAAATAAGGCTTTATATAATATTTTTGAGTTTTACAGTGTGTTTTCCTTTACATTAAGTGACAGATTATGCCAAAAAGAATAAGTGATAGATTCATAAAAATATAATTGTATGAGGTTAGCTGGCTTGTAGTGCAGCCCGGGTTGGAAATCACCCCCGGGGAGGCAGCTGGTACAGAGCCTCTGGCTGTTTGACCCCATCTGGGATTGTTTGACATTTAACCTTGGGGCTGCCCATGCCTCGGGAGTGATTTCACTCTGCAGCTTTTGAAGGTAAAAGAGGAAAGATCAAAACACATAGAGCATGAGCACTCATCCCTCTGGTCTCAGTGGAGACTTTGGAGACCACTTGTCTGTTGTACTGGCTCATCTTTGTATTTACTTTTGGGGTCTCCTGGGTGGGGACTGCCACCTGGGATGAGTTTCTCCCACTCTCAGCGAGATCAGAACTTCTACTTTTTATTGCCAGAAGTGTGAAGCTTTATGTGTGGGATCACACAATGGACGTGGGGTCCCTCTCCTGCCACGAGACAGGCGGCAAAGCTGTTGAAGCAAAGTGGAGCTTCCCCCTCGAGCCTTTAAATAAGGTTGTCTGCTGGATGTGTCCTTCTGTTTTATTATGCCCCGAAACAATCTGTAGGGATGACAACAGGCAGTTGCTAGAAAAGCACTTCAAGAAACATAGGTTTAACGCTAGTGAACGTTTTGGGGGTGGGAGAAAGCAGCCAAAGTGCCACGATCAAAATGCTGAAGGGAGAGCGTGTGGCAGTGGTGAGGAGGACTGAAGAGCAATGTTGAGAATGACAGACCCGAAACACCGATCTGCAGCAATGTGTCAGTGTACAAAAAGTTGGAAGCCTTAAATGCATTTTTTTTAATCATTTAAAACTCTGCATGTATGTGTATGTCCTTAAATGTATGTGCCAAAATTTCTGACAAGTGGTAGCCAGACGCTAGGGGCTTACAAACAGGGTCCCCATAGGATAAGGAATTATTAATATTGGTTAGGCTTAGTTTGATTATAATATCTCTTCTTTCCAGTATTGAAGCAGGGATATTCCCAAACAGCGTGCAGACAGCAGTTACCAAAAATTTGCCCATAAACACAGAGAATAAGCCAGAGAGCTCTTACAGCAGCCCACTGCTGTTAGTAACTGCTAACTATTAATGTAGCATTCCCTGGAAGGCTGAAAATGCGTTAAGGTTGAGGAAAGGCAGTGTGAAATTACATGCACCAACACACCCTGGTGAGCCAAGTGATCCTGTTTAGAAGAAGCCTCTGTTTTGGATAATCTCAAATATAACTTTGTGTTCCTCCAGCCTGCCAGGCAATGGGGACAGGGATGATGCTGAGCTCCTGGGCCACCTCTTCCATTGAAGAAGTGGCTGAAGCAGCTCCAGCTGGCCTTCACTGGCTGCAGCTTTACGTGTACAAGGACCGGGAGGTTACCAAATCCCTCGTGAAGCGTGCAGAGAGAGCAGGCTACAAAGGGATCTTCGTGACAGTGGACACGCCGTTCCTTGGCAGGCGCATTGACGATGTGCGCAACAAGTTCCAGCTTCCTCCTCACCTCAGGTAGGTGCCCATTGGCGGGATGTGGGACAGGCGTGTGGCAGTGCCATGGTCACCATGAGGTGCCGTGGGGGAAATTTGTCTCTGGCACAAGGAATTTCTCCCAGGTGCTGCACGCCGCACTGGGTGATAACACTGGGGCACTGAGCACGTATCTCTCGCTGTGCTTGGGCTATGATCTGCTTTGGGTCAAAACTAAGCTTTCTTGGCTGTTTGCAGACTGTAAAAGACACTGTGCCAGGCAACGTGAGGCTGCAGACTGACAAAGTTAGAGAGATGGGGCATTTCTTTGTACATCTGTTAATATATTCTTGGACGTCTTCAAAACTCAGCTGGACACAGCCCTGTGCAACCTGCTCTGACTTTGAACTTGGATTCAGCTTCAGAGTTGGCTGTGCTCTGAATGGGGGCCTGGACTAAGCGGACCAAAGGTCCCTTCCAACCGATGTTATGGTCCTTCTAATGTTATCCTATGACACTGCATTGGGTCCAGGGCCATGTTGCTACCAACCACGGAGCCCCTTTCCAAGCGATTTCAACTCTTCCTTTAGTCAAATACAGCAACACGTGGGGATTAGCCTTTCTAAATTCTCCATGAGGACAATTTCCACCCCCACATGTGTTTTGGGACATTTTCTGTATCTCAGAAGATGTGGCCTCGTGATTGACTTCAGCACTAAGTCTAGTTCCCCTGTACTGCAGGGCCTATGCAGCGTTTCATTTTAACAGGGTTATCCAGCGGTGTTGTAAGGGCACTGATTTCACTAGCCTTTTGCAAATATAAATTGGTAGACTGTAGAGACCAGCCTAATAAACATATGCTGAAGTGCTGGCACAGTGTTAGCAGCCAAGGACTGGTTGGAAGAGTATTTAGTGGATGGGATATCTGGGACTTGGGTTTGCAAAATGGAGCTGAAAATCTTGTGAGAATCTTGCAGGTAGGTCTTGGCAGTGACTGCAGTCTGCCATGGCATATATTAAGACTACTGTGTTTGCTCTTATTCAGAGCCTGCAAATGAACACAAAAATGTAGAGATGACAAAATAAAGGATAGCTGAACATATTTTGAAGCAGATTAACTTTGATTTGAGTTCTGGGTGAAAGCTAGTTTTGAATATTTTCAATGGATCTGAAGTGCTCTACCTATGTCTCCTAAGACTGTTATGTTATACTACGTACATACCATATGTAACACGTACATAGCAAGAAATAAAATATCGCATCCTGAGGTCGGTTGTCTTTTTCATAATGTTCAAATTGAAGGTAAACCATGGGACTCTGCAATGAATCTGATTCTTCACCTCGCAGGCAAAAACACTTCCAGAGCTTGGGATGTCGCATCTCCCCCATACGCTTGTACTTGAAGCTAATAGATGATATGATGAAGGTTGACAAAGCAACCTTAACTCTGCCTATGATTTCTGTATTAAAGTACAATCTTACAAGGAAAGCACCAGAAAACAAAAAAATCCCTGACAAATCTAATATTAAAATATGCCCCATATGGTAATCCTGCTATAGATCTGTGATTGACAAAACATTATTGATACACACTGTTGTTTTACCTAAAAAAAATTTAAATAATTCTTTATATAGCCTTAAATAGATACTGCCTAAAAGGGGCAGTATCATTTTAAGACCTGGGGTTAGAGTTTTTGAATGTGAGTCAAATAACCCAAAAATATTTGAGGAAAGCGATAGAGCATTTCTGAAACACTTTGACCCCACATGACTGAACTGTAATGAGGTTTTGTTTGAGCGAACCGTATGAAATAATATGAAGTTGCAATAATCTTTAAAGGTTTGAATTAATCACTTCAGATCTCAGAATGACCCTTGGACAGTGTTTTGTTGCAGAGTCGGCGGTGAAACTCTCCTAGCGTGGGGCTCTGCTCAGTTATGTGATAACTTTTTCTTGGCTTCAGGTTTTCAACAAAGTTTCAAAGCAACAACAAGGTGCCATTGTGCTCAGAAATGTATGTAAGGCAACATTCATTCAAGTGTTGATCTGCATTTCACAGGCCAAGAAAAACAACAGTTATTTATATAATCTTATCCATGGTTCTGTTTTTCTCTGGGTACCCCACCCTCCGCAAACCAACAGCTGAAAAGCTGGATCTTGCTGAGAGCCCGCACCTTTCTCATTTTCTTCTGGGCCTGGAGCTGAACAGAAAAGCCATGTGAAATGCTGCTTGTTGCAGGCATGAAGTCAGCAGTGAAACTAGCCAGTTTCCATGCAAAAAAACCCCATGCGTTTCCCAAAATGTGGAATATGAGTGTAAAATAGCACAATGTGGAACAAGACACTGTTTCTGAAGAACAGAGCAATCGATCTTGCTTGGGACATGGGTGTCTTTGGCGGTAATGGTGTCACCGATGGTGGTTTAACGCTTCTGAGCACTCGGGGCTGCTTCAGCTTTCTAATACAAGTGCAGCCTGAATTTCTCTATTCGTCCTCCTTTCCCCTTCTCCTGCTTTGTCTAGTAAGTCTGTGAACTCTTTGGTGCAGGGCTGTCACTTACCATTCAATTCCTAGAACCTGTGAGATTGATTTGGTGCTAAAGAGCAAATAAGAGCTAATGTTTTCATACGAACTTCATTTTTTCCCCCCTACATTTTACAAGGAGACATACAAAAAAGACACAAGGTGAACTGGCTGGATGTTGGTCTTGTCGGACAGATCTTCATGTAGATCCATCTAATTCATGGAGCTTAAAGTTTCCCTTCCTTCTCCCCTCCCACCTACCCAATTCCCTATTCTTCCAGTAGCTGAATCCCCTGGATTTGAAAAAAAAAAAAAAGCAAAACCGAACACAAACCCAAATTTGCTGCATGAATGCTAAGGCGATTTTTGCTGGTAGGTAGAGGTGCACCTCTTGACTTCAGTGGGTCCTCCATTATGTTAAGCAAGATTGATGTTCTCTTCTCGCATCCAGCCTGTACCGCTCTAGGGTCTGAATGTCCCACAGCCTCTGATGCATTTATCCTGCTCTTGGCAGATACTGTTGTTCCTATTTTATGGTGGGAAACTGAGGCAAAAAGACTGGCTAAGTGTCATGCGCAAAGTCACACGGGACGTCTGTGGGAGGACAGATGCTTGAGCCCAAATTAGTGCTCTCGCTGCTGGGTTTTCCCTCCTGATTGTGGATTTGATGCTGAACCTTTAGATTTTGGACTTTATCCTATTTTGAAAACACTAGGACTGTTGCCTTGGGCCAGAGAAACTTGCACCAATGTTATCAAATGCTTTGCCAGCCAAAGGTTTCAGCTTACTAATGACTATGATCTGATGCTGGGATAGGCTTTTTTGCTCCTGCCCTGCAGTACAGCAAAGGTTTAACACAGGTATATTGAATGCTGGCATTAGGGACTGATTCGTGGCTACGACATATCTTTCTCAGACTATTTTTCTATGTCTTTTGTCATTTTAGATTAAAAAACTTTTCAAGCAGTGAGCTGGCATTCTCCTCAGGGAAAGACTTTGGAGAAAATAATGGACTGGCTGTGTATGTAGCAGAGGCAATTGATGCAAGCGTCAATTGGGAGGACATCAAATGGCTTCGAGGGCTGACCTCGCTGCCCATCATCGCGAAAGGAATCCTCAGGGGTGTGTAGCTCTGCCGCTTCATGTGGGGGAGGTGAGGCATCCCTTCTCGCAGAGGCGCCAGGGAAGGAAAAGTGCTCACGCTGGGGAAACTTCTGTAAAATTGCATAGAGTTGCATTACTTTTTAACGGCAAGCATCTGCTTTGCTGATATGGAATATGGTGGGATGCACGTTCATACTTCTGTACTGTGCTAAGTAGGGAAGATTTGCCAAAACAGAGATAAAAACAATCAAAGGGAAAAAGCCTTCTCTTCCTCATGCATGGTTAGGAACCCAGCAACCAAGACACTTGCAGAAGCAGCTGCTTAAATAAGTACCTGGAGCTGTCAGATGGTTTGCATGGCTATGCTACCGGGTGTGTCTACCTTAATGTGCATTAGGTAGGGACCAGAGCCACTGATCACTAAACTAGTCAGCTGGTTGGCTGACACCACATCAGTTATATCTGAAATCAAATGCAGCCAGGAAGATTGAACTTGCTCTGTTCATTGCTTCTCTAAACTCTAACTCTGATCTGAGTTGTATACTACTGAAAGGAAAGCTGGATTTTCATTCTGTCAAAAGAGCAGTGAGCACAGTGAAGTGGTTTCATTAAGTATGGATTACTACTGTAATCATGCCCATAATTTTGGCTTGGAGAAAACCATTTAGCAAAATAATTTCTTAGTGATGAGTTGTGGGACATAGCAGAGAAAATAAAGGCCAGCAACCAAAGTGGCTGCTAATCCAAAGTGGTAAAATGTTCTGCTCCAACATTTCAAATGACTTTTCTGGTCTTCTTGCTTAAAGATAAATTTTCTTCTGTGTTGAGATGGGGCTTTGGAAGGATGAAGCCCTAAGGTGGCTTTGCATTAGCTGGCAATGGTTTTTTTAGTGATGTCAAAATTTCCTTCATCATGGTGTCAATAAGCTCTCAGTTATGGAAAGGCATATCTTGTTTGTTTGGGTTTTTTTCCTAGCTGATGATGCTAAAGAAGCTGCAAAGATTGGGGTAAATGGTATCCTGGTGTCAAATCACGGAGCACGACAGCTTGATGGGGTCCCTGCAACTGTAAGTACTGGTGCCAGTATGCACCAGTAGTCTCTGCTTTTCTCTACCTTTTGGCTTCTTGTTTGCTTTCTCTGAACACATGGTAGCTGGAAGAAAAACCTGTAAATATGTGTGTTATATGCCTTAACCCACGAGCAGTAATCTCTCTCCACTTCTCTATGTATGTCACGTCATACTCTGAGTTAGACACTGCCTCCCCTTGACCAGATAAAACAAAAAAAACATGGGGGGGGTTTACGTGTGGCTGTTTCTTCAAGCTACGTGGGCACCCTGTCCTTGGCTGCAGCACCCTGCATGGATATCTAGAAGAGCAGTTTCAGATAGAGTGTTATTGTCAGTTAAATGTTTAGAAATTGGCAAGTCTTTAAGAATTTTTTTCTAGTCTTCTCTTTTATTTCTCCTTTCTCATCCTTTTTTGAAACACCTCCGTTGCTGTTTGCAGTTCACTGAAGGTTGTACTAGAGTTATTTTTCCCTTTTAATATTCTTCAGAGACTTCTGAAAAATTACAGAGTTACAGAACAGCTAAAGGCAGAATGAAACTCTCCATTTTTCTCCTTTCAAACATTTTCACCTTTGGAAAAGGTATAGGGTGGTTAAATTACATTTTTTTCCTTTTTCCTTTTCCTTGTCGTGCTACCCTGTGCCTTTTCCAAAGGTGAAAAGGGATTTGAGAAGTTCTCAACTGGCAAAAAAGAAGTAAAGGAAAATAAAAAACTATGTGTTCAGGCTGAAGGAAAACCCCCAAAATTCCAGTCATCACTCATCCTTCTTCATTTGGTGTGGGAAAGCTGCGCAAGTAGAAAGAGAATGAAAAGGAGGAGAATCAAAGCCCAATTGTGACTGTTTCAGTATTCCTAATATGTCTTTGATGAAAAACCTCCTGTTTTTCATTATTATTTTCTGAAGGAGAGGGGGGACAGGTAAGCCCTTTTTCACTGCGGAGTGTTTTGCACATGAAGTCTTATCTGCTCGGCTCTGCTGTCCCACTGGTATGTCCCCCCCTCCCCTGGGGCACTTCTGCTCTCTGCTTATTTCCTCGGGGGCAGCTGAGGATTTCCCCAACCGAATTCCTTCACCCACTGATTTTCTGAGGTCTTCACAGGACCCATTGATCTCCTGGTTGTGTTGGCTGGTTCTTCAGCAGCCAAGCCGTGTACCGGGGAGCCAAAGACCAGCACAAATGGTTTTCTAAATGGTTAATGAAGTTGAGGCATTGTCCTCTGAGTTGAGGCATTATCCCCTGAGATGCTCTTGCCTGTCTCCAGGTACTCCTGGGGACTGGTAGGAAAAAGACCCCCTGATGTCAGGACTTCACCAGTTTCAAAAGAGAGACTGAGATTTTTCTTTTTTCAAATGTGATTTTGTGCTGTTGGAGAGTTTGCAGCTATTCAGTTTTAGACACCGGAAGAGGAACTGAATTTTCAGAGAGTGGATGCCTAATACTCCTGAAATGAATTTTTCTTCTTTAACTTCTGTCCTCTTTTTCTTCTTGTCACCTTTTGAGAATGTATTCCCCAATTTCACTAAGAGTATTTGAAAATCTTGGGCAAGTCTGTGTGTGAGGTAATCCAGTAGGAAGAATGTAGAAGGATATTAAAAACATAATTTTGAGAAATGAGAAGGCTCAAGAAATGTGAATTGATTTTTTGCCAACTGCAGTAGAACAGAAATTAAACTTGCAAACTACTTGTTATGAGTTATTCCTTTGCAACTCCACAGTGCAGAGGAGAAGGCATTATTAAAGCTGATGTGTCCACTGGATTTCATCGTACAGAGAACTACATTTCACAGTGTAGTTTTTGTAATGTAAATATCTGTATCGGAACATGCTAAATATTTTTGTTTTAGAAACATAATAATTTGCTTTAATTTCATGGGTTTTCAGAATGTGAGCTGAACCCAAGCTGGTTAATATTTCTAGTGTCTAGTTACACATTGAGGAAATCTATGTTTTAATTATGGTTTGCATCATACTTTAGTTATTATAGCACTTTAATGTTGGTACAGTTTGTCAGGATGTACAAAGTGGTCTCTGTATATGGAAATAGATCCAAAATATGTTTGGCAAGAGAGCAAAACCAAAGGGAGTGGGGGGAAAAAATCACAGCAAGTGCCAAACTTCAAGAAAATTTTAATCCAAATCTAAAAACAAACTGCACTTTCAAGTTTTTTTTTTTTCCCCCTCATCTCCTAGTCATTTTTTATCCATTAGAAAGGAAATGAATTACATCCGTATTTGAAAGACATGAATTTGTGTGTCTTTTGTCTTACTACCACACACTGTTTCCAGTCTCCTTAGTACTTGGCTTCCAGTTTTGTGTCTTTCCTGATTTTCATGAATAGGAACTATTTAGGCATTATAGGAACAGTTAACGCTTGAGGCTTGAATTCAGGAGGCTCATATCTTTATTGGGACCTCTTGCATGGTGTGGACATGTAACTTAACTCCCTGATTACTTACCTGTAACTTAGGAAGAGTAAAAATCCTTTTCCTCCTTACCTTTATCACTGTTGTAGGGGATAAGTAGAGCTTGGTGAAAGTAACATATACCTGCATTAAAAGAAAGCATTTCCCACCTTGCTCAAAACTCAGAGGAAAGCTAATCTTTTCTTGTATAAAGAAGTTTCCTCTACAATTATTCCTGTAATCAAGATGTATTTTCAAAAGGAAAAATATATTCATTAAAACTTTTCTGCCAACTCTAAGTTCCTCAGGGCACATCTTTCTCTTACTCCATGTGTATAGGTACAATGCCTGCCTCTGGGCTTCTGGATGCTAGCTGGCCCTTAGTATAAATGAATAATAAATTTAAACAAGAAAGTGAAGATGATTATTTTAAAAGTGACAGTGATTCAATTTCATCCCCAAACTAGTGAACACTTGGAAGCTTGGGGGGTAATATCAAGGAAAGGCCTCCTCTGTGCTTGCTGTTTCTTATATTCTTCCAAAGTATCTGATACTGGCTTGTGTTGGATACATGTCATGGGATCAGATGGACATTTTGTGTGACCTTGCTGATTCTCATTCTATTTATGTGAATCTCCAAATAAATTTGACCTTTGTGTATATCTGCTAACATGCTAAGTCACTACTGTTTTTTCAATACAAAGCTGTGTTATTTGTGCGTACAGTTAGGCATGCAATTGCTCATTTAGCTTCTTTAAAGCTTGGATCCTGTACATAAGAGTTCATTCAAAAAAATAAATAGGGTTACAGAAGTGGACAAGCTGTATTCCTGGTTTCACTCTTTTAGATTGATGTCTTGCCTGAAATCGTTGAGGCTGTGGAGGGGAAGGTGGAGGTGTTCCTAGATGGTGGTGTAAGAAAAGGCACAGACGTTCTCAAAGCATTAGCTCTTGGTGCCAAAGCTGTATTCATTGGAAGACCTCTCATCTGGGGCTTGGTTTATCAAGTAAGTTAGAAAAAGCTCAAATCTCTGGTTTTAGATACCTAGACTTGCTGTTTAGGCCTAGTGTATGGATGTGTGTGTATATGTATGCACACAGGGGTGCGTGTGTGATGGTGCCTGTGTGTATCCAGGCCGTCTAGTCTAAAATTTGCCTCTGACACGTACTCAGGAACTACCGTTGTGCATAAAACTTTGTTGGCACATGTATACGTGTCTGTATCTACACACATGAGCTATATGTACACATAATAGCGCATATTGTCTCCTAATCTCCTAGGGTGAAGAAGGAGCAAAAGAAGTTCTCCAGATGCTGAAGGAAGAGTTTTGCCTGGCAATGGCACTGACAGGTGAGACATCAACGTTTCCTCTCGGTAATAATCACTTCTGTCTCGCATTTCCTCATAGCTTTCATTTGCCCTGGGCAAGATGCTGTAGTAACCTACAGAAGAGAGATGGAAATGTTTGCAATATAAACAGATTAGGCTATGGAGTCCAACAAGGACTTGTTGTTATCCCTGTCTTATAGATGGGGAACTGAGTAGCTTAAGTAAAAACAAGTAAAAATGTTTTTCACAAGGAGAGCAATAAATCCATAGAAAAGCAGTGGCAAATCCTTGGTCACTAAGGGGTGGATTTCATCTGACAGAATGTAGATTTCTATGGGCTGGAAAAAGAAAAAGCTTAGAGTGGGACAGAAAAGCAGGGCTTTCAACTGATATATAACTTCTCCTCCAGGATGCCAGAGAGTAGAAGAAATTGGCAGGACATTGATACGAAGACACCAAGTATTATTTTCCAAGATTTAGGTCTGAGGACTACTGCCTCGTGTGTTGCCTGTTGTACAGAAAGTGTGCTACCAGACAAAAAGCAACTGCGTTCCCTCTTTGGGCCTCATCCTGCAATCCTGACTGAGAAGGGGTCATCTGTAGGAGATCACTTGTTGAAGAAAGTACTTGAAGCAAATTTTACTGGTGTTTCCGTATTCTCCTAGGCTCTTAAGAAAAGGTTGCTCTACTGGGAGTTGTGATTAGAGATAGGCCTTTATACGAGACCAACATAGAAACTTCGAGGTGTTTTGCAACAAATGCTAATATCAACTTAAATGCCTGGAAGTAACTTAGCTGTTAAAATGAAACTATAAACAGAAATGTTTTGATAGCAAACAGCTATCAAAATGCAGAAATTTAAAATGTAAAAGATAGTTCTTGCTCACTGTTTAGAGAAACTGCACTGTACACTGTAGAGATTAAACCTTGCTTTCTTATGAACATAGTGTGATTTCCCTAGCGACTATGTGCTATTACTTTATAAGCATGTGGGCTTGTAGCATGCAGCCTGTAGGAGCTCAGAGGACTCTTAGTTTTAAAGAACTGAACAGCAAAGCAAAATTGGGCAAATACTGCTGTTTAAGTGACACAAACCCCTTTGCAATCAGACAACCATTATGTATGTGCACCAGGTATAGGTCTGATCCTTGGCTGGTGCAAAACCTCGTAGCCCTATTGCCTTTACCAGACTGTGCCGACTGCACCCAGCTGGAGCCCTGAGTCACGTTTTTCACCTGGATTCATTTGCTGACAGTGGCAAGTGAAGGCTGATGCTACCTGGGAGAGTTTGTGGGATTTGTAGCCACGTGCAAAAGAGACACTTGAGTAGTTGAGGTATTAACTCATGACTTGGGAAGATCCTAGCGGCTCTATTGAGTTTCCATGAACATTCTTCAGACAGATAAATCCCAGTGTTATTCATTCTGCTTATGATGAGGATACAGAGACATACAGGATCTGCTCCTCTATTCTCTGAACAATCCAAATTCCCACTGAATTCAGGAGAAATTTTGCAACCGTAAAGAACAAAGGAATAGCTTCAAACTGTGAAGTCACCTTTCCCAAAGCGAGGCAGAGGAGGTAAGACTCTACTAATCCCATCTTGGGTAAAACTAAGGGTGGCTCTTCATCTGTCTCACTTTTGTTGCAGGTATAGCAATGTTACTGGGAGCAGGGAGAGGCCACTGCAGAAAGGTTTTGAAAATCTTGTTGTGGAAATTTAGCGTTCATTTTTAAGGAGAATTTAAAAAAAAAAAAAAGTCTTGATTTCACTGTTCCACTGTCACTGACATCACTGGCTCCACCATTTGTTTCCCATCAGTGTCAAGAGGACTCATGCATTCTGACTCTCCCTTTTTGCTCTGTTTGAAATATCCCTTACTGAGCTTTAGAGGCAGCTTTTTAATAAAATGATGGAATACTACAATGTGAACTAAAGCTGGGGCTGGAACTCAAAATGGGGAGAAAACCCTAAAGGCCACATGCTTGCCCTTCAGTTGTAAAATTTGTACTCTTATTTACTGCAGAATGTAGTGTGTTGTGTGAAGGTTGCATAGCAACAAAATAAAGTTTATCTGTGTAAGGAAATATGAATGTTTCTCAGAGCATAGAGAAGCATAATTTCTGCTGTTTACTGCATTTATCATATCTGTTGCAATGTGGACTGTGTCAGATGTCAATTACAGACTAACTTCAGAAAGACTGTTTATTTTAGATAATATAAATGTTACTTAAAAGATAGGGGCATAATATCTTCTGTTTACATGTTTAAGATCTATTTCTAAAGTTTAGAAGATGCAGTTTCCTGTCTTTGCCCCAACCAGATTCAAGGAAAGTTCCGTAACTCTGTGGTCCAGGATAAATTCTGATGGTGAGGAAACCGGTTTCGTTACTTGTGCGTAATTAACTATTCCTAGTTCCTCTGGGATAATGGGTTTACGTTGTTTTTTCCTGCTTGTTATCTGAGAATTGTCTGACTGCCTTCCAGTTCAACCCTAGTAGGAATAGACATGCATTAAAAAGCACAGTTAGAGCCAAATACCAACAGGCCGTGAGACGGCGTTAGCAGAAACAAAATTTATTTGCCTGGTAGAATTCTGTTTTTAAACAGAAGAGTGCAGAACAGAATTCTCCACAGCGAAGAGAATTTCCCTTGATTTTTGAGACATCCAAACACAACTGCTTCTGGAAGTTATTAAAAAAAGGCAGGAATTCTGTTTGGTTTTGATTTCGGGTTAGAAAGCAGAAAGTCTCATGAGTGCCCACAACAATTTTAAAAGCTGAACAATGTCCAGTCTAAGCATAACTCTACCTCACAATTCCTTCACCTGGAGAAGAAAATGTAGCACACATAGCAGGTGGTGGTGGTAGTAGATCTTTCTGCAGTTTGTGAGGGTGTTTCTGAGGAGAATATAAGCAATATAACAGAGGAAAATAATAGGTCTTTGTGGGATGTGTTAAGTAGAAAAATACAATATTTGCCTCCAAAGTAACAAGTGAACACAACAAACTCTTAGGAACAATAAATCACAGTCTTCAGATCAAGGCATAGAAGTAGCGGGGGGGAACAGAAGGTGTATTTTGCATTTATGATACTTTAGTATATCTGCCTATCTGTACGTCAAATAACAAACACAGTGTATTGATGGTTTTAATTGTGAAATTATTCTCTGACTTTACCTTGGTTCCGTATTAAGCCATAGATACTAAGAAAAAATGTTTACATAGAAAAAGTTCTAATAAGGCAGGAACATTGAGTGATATTTATCTACCCAGAAAGACAGCACTTAACTGATGTGCTGGGTGCCTAGAAAAACCAACCCATTTGGGAGGCTGGTGACTGAACAGTAACTGAATGGGGTTCCCTAACCACCTCTGAGGTAGACCAGGAATATTCCCTGGAAAAGAAGAATGCAACTCTTATTGAAGGACGATTTATCAGATCTTTTGTGGAGAGAGAAGAGACCAAAAGCAAAACCTGAGAGTGTGGAAGAGGAGGAGGATCCTGGACTTTTTAGGAGAAAGTGGTATCTCCCAAGAGGATAAGATGTGAGGCTGGCTTTTACATACTGATGTTTCATATTCAGCCTACAATGTTGCTTTCTCTGGTGCTGTCAGTTTGGAAGATCCCACTTTTGGAAGCATCCCCACAAAGTTGCCTCCTTGGCCCCTGTGAGCCCATAGAGGATTAAACCCACTGAAGAGAATATGGAAGTGAGCAGTACTCTAAAGAGGATGTGTAGAAGCCACTCGGGAGATTTGGAGAAGCTCCAGCCCTGGTTTGGGATCTCAACAACTGGACTCCAGAGACCCTTTTCTAGCAAGTTCTAGGGAAGACAGCCTGTGTCCAAATGACAAGGTCAGTGAAAGAGCCTGTGACATTGTCTGGACATCTGATAGAGCACATTAAGGCTAGACATGCAGGGAGCAGGGTTCTCCTAAGAAAAACCAATATGCTTCTGCAAAAGACCACTTTGAGCTGCAACGCATTGGGAGTCTGGGCCTGGAGCACAGGTTTGGCTGCATCCGGAACGTATTTGCCATGAGAGCCTGGCAGTCAAATACAGCAGAGGAGAGCGCCAAAGCGTGGAGGTGCAAGACTGCAGGCATGGCAGTCTGGTGAGCAGAAGATGGCAGAAGTCAACCGAAGGCTGTGAGACCATCTGACATTTCAGATAAAACGTGGAGCAGGAGGTTAGTGTAGCTTCAGGACAGATTTAACTCTCTCGCTTAGCCTGTCAGTTCTTTGAAGCAGAGACCTGCTGCTTTTTGAATGCTTGGAGCCTGCGCACAGGGTGGGAAATCCAGTAAGTAAATGATAGGAGTCATAATTCAGTGCACTGAAGCTGAAGAGCTGTGAAAGACATGATCTATTTTCTTGTGACCTCCACCTCTCGCTGTGACTCTGGGACACGTTATTGTGTTTTATTTTTACTAGTGGCCAAGTCAAACAAATAGCTCTGGAACTGGTAAGGACTCCACCTCCATCCCCAATTTTTCAGGTTAAGCATGAAACTTGTCTGTCTTACTGGGAATTTCTGAACATAAATAAACAGACACTTAGAGTAACTCGCTTTGATAAATGGGCAGTGTAGGTCGGGGCCTGTTGGATATGCAGGCGACTCAAAGATGAAGCAGAGCTGTGGAAGTAGGCAGGAATGGCTCTGCTTTTCTTGGCTTCTCAAATGGTTTTCAGGCTGAAATCAAATACTTAAGAGCATGAGGAAAGCTGGCTTCTGAAGTCATGATTTTGCACTGAACCTCACTGTAAGGATATCTCTTATAAAGCTACTTTTGATGTGGAAATTTGGCTCCAAACCACACTGAAGGCCATTATAAATAACTACTTCATCACAGGACACACAGAAGTTGGCTTCCTTGAACACTCCTAGAAAGCAAGTCTAACCTTATTGAGCCATAACCTCAGCTAGTGTAAATCAGAGAAGCTCCATTGACTTCATTAGTTTATACTGATTTACACCAGCTGTGACTGTGGCCCACAATACAGCAAGATATGTCAGCTTTTAAATTCTGTCACTGAGTGTTGAACAAAACTGTTTTTAAAACAAGATTGGCAATCCCCAATTTAGATACTAATGAGACACAGCACTGTAATTGTTTCACGATGCCTATATGTTCCATTTTGTTTTCATTTTGCCTTGCTTCTGTTTTTCTTATCTCCTGCCAAACAGGGGGAGAGTACCACATATGTTAAATTCATAACAAAGATGTTTTGCTGCTTTGAGAACATGTCCTCCAGATGCAAAACGCCTTTGTGTTGTAGTTCAGCTTCTTCCTTTGCATAGGTACCTTGGTTATGCGCCAATGTAAGAACGCCCTTGAGGGCCAGCCCCATGTTTCTCCAGGCCCTGGAGCTCTCAAAGGGGCACCCAGAGGCTGTTCCAGCTGAACTTCAAAGATCTGATTCCCCCTTAGGGCTTTCCAGCTCCCAAGTCATCATTTCAGATGGACAGGATGAATTGTGTCCAGGAGCACCCTGATAGGAATGCCCTGAGACCATCAATACATCTCCTCTGTGGCAATCCTGCAGGGTTCTCATGTAGTTAACCGTATTGAGTAATCAATTGCACTGGCGGCACCTTTATGATAAGCAAGGCTAGTAGATACGTACAGATGGTTTGTTCAGCCAAGGGGAAGATGTTCATACAACTAGACTGACAATGATTAATATTGACTATTATTTATTATTATTAAAATTTATTATTATTATTGATTTAATTATTATTTTTATTATTATTATATACAGCAGCTGTAAGTTCCAGTCAAGGTCAAGGTAGCATTGTGCGCTGCAAAGATGTTTTTCTACAAGCAACAGTCTCTACCCAACAAAGTCTAAAGTGTAAATCGACAGGCACAGGAAGAGAAAGTCTCCCTCTGTAAAATGAGGATAGAAACAAACTGATTTCCCCTGTTAAGTCCCTTAAATTTCTATTCCACTGCCTTAATTATAAATCATGCTCTTCTCTCTGGGGAAGATAACTCTGGGGTGGACATCACATTATCACAAATATCCAACAACCACGGGAAAGGTCCACAGATGAACTACAGAGCAGAGGTAGAGCTGGGCCACAGCACAGCCTTTAACCTGTGTATTTTTCCTTGCAGAAGGTAGCAGTCCTGAGACAACTGGGACTATATCTTATGCTCTGCCAGTTTGCCAGGCAAAATCTGATTGTGGTGGCTTTGCAGTATGGGAATGGAAGACCTCTTATTTCTTGCTGGTTATCTATAATTCAATAGCATAACATGATTTTACTTGGGTTCTCCCCAAGCCCCTCAGTAAACTAACCCCTTTAATTCTGTATACTGTGTTTTATTAGATTTTCCTGTTAAGAGGCCTGGAAGTAGTGGATTTAAAACACTTAGTTGCCATTAAAAAGGGTCCTGCAGACCAGGTACTCACGGTTAGGTTCATTTCACATGAGATTCGTCTAATTTTCAAGAATGGTCACGAAGACTTCAAAGGAAGGTGCAAGGATCCTACAATAAGGCAACATGGCATAAATTTAGCTCTTATATGAATTCAGGATACGTATGGTACATATTTCTATTTGGTATGGTTAGCAAAAAAGTTCAGCATTTATTGTTACTGGACCTAGGAATCTAGCATGGAGGGGAGATAAATGATCTTCATAACAGGTGAGACCTGGATGTTGACCAGAGGTGGGAATTTGAACAGCTGGATCATCTCACATACCTAAGTTTTCTCTGGGTCTGTATGCATGCTCTATCAAAGATAAGCTAGCCTGGTGTGTTGAAGAGTGTAGGTGGGGGTCTCTATTATAATTTTAATACAAATTGTCACTGCCTCTGGAGTTACACATCTTCAGCCTTCCCATCAGGTAGTTAAGAGGAGCAAAAAATACTGAATTTGGTACAAGCAAATTCCCTTTGACAAGCTTACATCTCTACCCAGGCACCTGGAAAAACTAAAAAAGTGCCCTTCATACAAGAAACTCTACTGGCAAGCTCTTTGAAAGAGTTACAAACAGAGAAATTTACATTAGGAAAAGAAAACACAACAGAACATATCTGCAAATAAGGAATAAGAGCTGGCAATAACCCACCTCATTTCCTTACTGCCTACTGGTGAGTTTGTTCCACAGCTCCTAATCCATGGCTGCAGGTCTGAGGGTGCCAGCATCCGTCTCCGCTTTGTTGTGGCATTGCATCTCATTGCATCTCATTGCATCCTGCATATTGCTGCTGTGTCTGCACCAGCCTTTGCTGCAAAGTCCTTGGTTTTGATCTCACAGGGAAGCTGGAATAAGAGAGATGCCTGGGACCTTTGGGCAGAGTCTTTGCTGTTTGGAAATATTTTGAAATGAGGTGTGGGTGATGGTGACAGGGCGCTTGGCCAGAAGGTAAGAGCTCTTTTTCATTTTTCAAGAGTCCCCTACCCAGGATTAAAGTTGAAGTCTAGTTACAGTGGTTTGCCAGATGGGGCAAGGGAACCTGCTATAGGTAGGAGTTTGGTGTAAGCTATAGGTGGCCTATGGTGCTTCAGCAGCACTTTACATCAGTAGAGAGAGCACAGAGTGCCTCCTCAAGGCAGAGGATCCCAGTCCCTGGTTCCCAGGCTACACACCAACTATAGCCATGGTAAAGAAGCTAAAAAGGAGGCTAGCAAAGACCTTAAAGTGCTCTTGCCTACATCATGTTACTCGGTCATTAGTGTTGACCTCGGGCCAGGGAGGTTAGGGCTTGCTGTTCCAGAACTTCTGGTGTAAGGGTCATGCATTTGAGTAAATAAAGAAGCCCACCACCATTACAACATTCTTTCCACTTTATCTGTTTAGATGCTGATACAATCTTTTTCCAAAATGTTTAGGGCCAAATCGTGAGCTAGCATAGCTCTGTTGCAATCTGTGGAGTTGTACTGATCTATGTCGGCTGAGAATCTGAACCTACAGGCTCCTCTCTCCCTGCGCTCCCAAGAGGCACCAAAGTTTTCACTGGTTTCACTGGAAGTTTTGTGTGCATCCCATCAGGCCTGTAGTATTTGCATTTGTGGGACTTGTAGCTGTCACGCGAGGTGCATGATTGTCACTTTTATCAGGAATTTTGAGATGACAGCTGGAGGAAAGCAACAAGTTTTGTGGCAAGGCCGTGATGAATGTTATTAGTTTGGTAAGGCTTGTACGGTTACCTTCTCAATGCTCATTTGCCCAGCCAAAGTTGTCGTGCTACAGAGTTGATACCAAATATCAAACCATCTTTTGTGAATGGAAAAATGAACAGCCCTGGTGCATGACATATGCACTTTAATGTATAAATAAACAAGTGAGTTATTACTTCCATACTTCACTCTCCATGTTATCTATCCATAAACTATACCTTACCCGGATGCAGTCTCCCAAACTTTGCTTTTTATGTGCTCACTGTTAACCTGGAAGACTGCCACAGCTGTACAGCAGGCCCGAAGGACATCGCTGATAGTTCTAGCTCCAGCTTCTTTTCCGGTTATTCAGTGATGCCAGAGAATCTCAGAAGATCTCGTGGTGCATTGTTAACAGTGTCTTCTCATGTTAGTCTATGGATAGTCACTTGCAAGTAGTTATGTGTACGTTCGTAACTGCTGCATAACAGACTACAAAACCACACTCAACCTAAATAATTTGCTGGCATGCTAATGAACAGTAAACCCAGACAGTTCAACCATCTGCATGCTCTGCTTTTTATCAGTTTCAGGTGTGTTGGGTTTGGGTGTATGTGTCCCCCCAACACAAAAACATACTTTTGATTTATCACAGAAAGGCCCTTTTACCATAAAGATAAAAAAGTATTCCTTTTGATTCTCAATCCTTTTTCCATTATTGCTCTGATATGGATGGGAGTCGTATTGTCAGTTATTATAGAGGATGTAGAATGCATTCAAAGAACACGGAACTGGCAGAGTACATCCAGCCCACAAGCTCATTTATTAATTTGTGTTGCTGTTTACTGATGTGTTTGGAAATCTTCAGTACTATGTGATGAGCAAAGATGTTGGCTGCAACGTAAAGCATCTCTAAGCCAAGGCTGCACGCTGCTGCCATGATCTCTAGAGCTGTGATTGCAGCACAGTCATGGAGAAAGTTTCCATTCTGACTGAATCTTCCCTGCAATGCACTGGATGATTTACCTTGGAGGATTTTTATTGCCTCTATCAGAAGCTTTTTGGTTATTAATACAGCAAAGTAATATGTATATGAATACATATATTAATACATGGGAACCCAGGAGAGAATATCCTGAACTTTGTTGCTTTTGATGGTTAGAAAAGTGCAGTGACTGATTGACATTTTCCAAAAAGTTTGAAATCTTTATAAAAGTAAAGTGTCTGCATGCCATATAATATGATGCATCGAAGTAAAGTTGTCTTTTTTTTGCACAGGAGATAGCTCTGTTAAGTCATATTCCTTTCTCCGTAGCTAGCCTTTTTCAGTCTCACCTTCCCACTCTCTTGAGAAAACGGCTAAGGAGAAATTCCTCGAAGTTTCTTTTTCCTTTTCTACTCGGCATTGGTGTACACTCCCTTCCCCACCGCCTCATTGGCTGTGGGAAGGTGTTGCTGTGATTAATTTTTTTTTCCTTGTTTTTGTTTCTAGTGCTGGCAATAGTTAGACTGTCCTACGGTGCAGCGTCATCATGGTAAATGCCAGAAGAGCTTATCTCAATATTAGTATGTTCAGTGAAGTGTGTCAATTAATTACTGTCCACTTGCACTGTCACCAAGACACTTCCATTGCCCCAACAAGATGCTTTTAAGCAGCACGATAGTATGTAAACAGCTGATAAAAACAGGGTCTTCAACCTAGTAAGAACTTTGGATTTTTGGATGTAGTGTAATTTGCTGCAAGAAAACAGTCAGTATGTAACTTTACGGGGCGTTTAATGTCAAAAGCAGCAATTCCTGATACATTATTTTCTCTTTGTGAATTAAAATCTTCCAAATCAAGTGATCCTAAGTCAATTCCAGCAGGTGATTTAGGTCTGCAAAACAAAATTTTGCACGTGTCTGGCTAAGGGGCTGCCTTTTGATCTTACATGTATAAATACATTACAGACATGCACACACAAAGTGGTTACTTGTACGTGGAAGCAGAGGAGCCATGTTAAGGTATGTATCTAATGTCTGCCTTATAATTTTTCCTGCCCTGATCATGACATTTTGGAACTCATTTATGTCCATAGCTGAGTGGCTCTAAAGAATAAAGCCCTAGCCAATGTGCAGCTCCCTGGGCTTATTGATTTTACTGTTCTTGAGACACGTTAGCTAAAGGCTGCCTGAGGTCCTCACTGAACCTGCTGGTGAACTTGGGTCTGATTTCACAGAGATGAAGCCTGCTTTTTGCCTGTAGGTGGAAGCTGTGCAGGACCTAATACCTTTGCAGCCTTTGTGTCAGTGCAAATATACCCAGAAGTATATGTAGCTGATTATTAAGAAGGTGGACAGAGTACTTGATCATGGTTTGGAGGTACGAGTGAGATGATTTTGGGGCTCTTTCATCTCAAAACAAAGACATACAGGATCCAGTGGCTGAAAGCGGAAGGTATTAAAAACAAAGTATGGGGGGTTTTTTTAGCAGCAAAGGTTATTAGTGTTGGAATGTTCCCAAGGGATGCGGTAAATTGTCCTTTGTAGTATTTAAATGAAAAATAGATGGTTTTTGAGAAGATATGCTCTATTTTGGCCACAAAATATTGGAGACTTGTTGGGTGAAACATTCTGGCTTTTTCTTAGTGAAAATCAAGTTAGATGACTGGAGCATCCCCAAAACTTACTAAGCCGATCACTTTCCTTTTGATGTTTTTGGTGTTTGTTTTTTTTATTTGTGGCTGAAGCATGTGAATCAGGCAAGATAGGATAGTTTGCATGATTGATATGTGTGACCCAAGCTATGAAGAGGTGTACCTGTTCCCTGATCCTGAATGGTGCTGAGGGTCTTTATCAGAACTTCCCTATGACTGTGGGCATTTAGGATTTTTAAGCCTCTAAGATCCAGTGATGCTTTGGCTGAAGGTTGCCATCTGTGTCCATCAGTACAGATCTTTTGGCTGGATTGGTACCTTGCTGAATTAGACTCATTAAGGCTCTGGGCTGTCATCTTGTTTCTCTGACATCTCTGCTTTTGACTTTGCTGGTGCGGATATGTCAGATGCCTCTCTGTCTTGCTGACCCACGGTAGGTTTGAGAGCATAATTCCAGGCTTTGTGAGAAGGGAACATTTGTAAAGCAGCAGCCCCTCGCTAATCTGTAGAGGGAAAGCACGTATGACAGGCAGTGGGGATTCCATTTTTCAGGATCCAGGGTTTAAGACAGGCTTAAAGGTGTCTTATTAAAAGTGTTTTCCAGTGCATGTGGCTCCTTCTGACAGCACCCAGGTGGTTAAGAAACCAGCATTAAGAATAAAAGCTGTTTCTCTTTTCTGCACAACAAATGGTTCAAGTGTCTGGTATTCAATTCAGAAAGGAAACCTGCAGCAGTCATGTCCCCTGAAATAAACCCACCAACATTTTGAGCTGCCAACACTTCTGTCTATTACGTCAAGGCATCGCAAAGTTTAAAGCGTAGAAAAGTAATTTTTTTTTTTTCAGTAATCCCAGGGTAAATATTAGGTAGACAGTATTTCTGCTTTGCGCATTAAAAACCGGACTGAATTTGAAAAGCCTGCAAGTGCACTTTGGGGATTTTGGAAAGTGTCGTTTGGCCATGAGCTAAGACCAGAAGCTGCCATTTTGCAGATGGGGCAGGAGGGAAAGGCGTTTGGCCTCATTCATAACTTCACAGCTACTGCAAATATCAGCTGNAGGAGTGGAGGGGGAAGCTTAAGTTAGGAAAATGGTTGTCTGAACTCTGTGGGATTTCTTTACCAACACTTTCCATGCTTGAACAGTAGCTGCTGAATGAAATCATTATGTACTGAGCCCCTGTGCAGGAAAACAAGGTTTGTCAAGACTCTGTTCGTTAGCACCTCGTACTTTGTTTGAACCTTGGACATTTGCTGGGCCCTGTAAAAGGAAACTTTTTTTTCTTCAAATCAAACACGGTATAGAGCTAGCCAGTTTTCTTTTGTTTAGTCATTGCTGTGATGACACTAATTGTAAAACAGGGTCTCATTGTTAGGAAAATAGGGGGCCAGACAGGAATGTGACATGCTTCAGGGTGGCGTGGGTACTGAGGAGGTGCTGCTGCAAGGCAGACTAAGATAGCAGATATGGAAAGAGTTAAATTAGAGGTATCATTATTGAACAGACCTGTAGTGCTTGACTGCGTCCAGCTGTGTTGGTGTCTGTAGGCTCATCCCCTGTGCCAGGAAAACACTTGAAACAGGACCTCTGTCATGCAAGTTGCTGCACAGCTATTGATAAGCAGAGGAGATGAAGGGAAAAGCAACTTGAATTATTTGGGCACAGAGCTGGGAGAGACTAAAAGCCAGCTACGCTTTCCTCTCTGCACAAATCCTCAGCACAAACACTGTGTTGCATTTAACTGCTGCAGGCAATAAATATTTGGTTAAAATGAAAGTTATGTTGGTTTTTTTGCAAGACAGTAGTTCCCCAATAATTCCTGCATGTATCAGCAGTCTCCAGTGGTGCTGGTTTAATTAGTATTGCACTTGAATTTTAAGAAAGCAAAAGAGGCGAGTGTCCTTCCTCTGTATAACATAATTTCAAAGTAATGTATTTCTTCATATTTGTATTATCTCAAGTCACTCATTGAGAGGGGAAAACATCCAAATCTCTTCCTTTTGCCTTCACCAGGCTGTAAATTAACAGCTAGGAGCAACTTTCAATAAAGTTCATGAACACGACTTCACTGTTGGGATGAATCAAGCCCAGGAAGGAAACTGGCTGAAATAAGTAACTGCTGAAAGCCAGCTAGGGCTTACTAAAGCGACGGTCGGCTGCCGGTGGCCACATTGCAGGACCACAGGGTCAGAAAGCAGCAGCTCAGGACTTCAGGAAAAGCAAGCTCCTTTAAAGGCAGGCAGTCTGAGTTAGAGAGAGAGATGGGTGTATATATATAGGAAAAATAGAAGTGCCCAGAATCAGTTGGTCACTTCAGAAAATCATTCCCCCAGGGCCCTGCAAAACTGCCCAGGCTTTGCTTTAGAGGAATAGGGAGAAGCCTGCATTTTGCCTATTGTACTTCTTCAGAGAAATCCCTAAACTCGGCACTAATTTGTCCGTCATTTCTCCGGGAGGTGGCTTTTCTTAGACTGCTTATTTAGAGGTACCTTAATTCCTTTACAAGGAGGAAAATCTTCAGGAAATGCCCATGTGCAGGAAACCACAGGGGCCCTGCACCCCACGAAAACCACTTGCAAAGGCCTTCTGCTCCTTCCTGCCCTGTAGGGAGATGCCCATGTGTCCCATTTACAGAAACCAGCAGATGGTGCTGCAATACATCAAGTATTCATTTCCCTGGACAGGGAAAACTTGGGACAGATGTACTAGGGGCTGCCTCTGACCACCCCCAACCCCTGAGGCAAGCCGCTCCCCCCCCTCCCCCCGGCAGCCTTGTGCAATTGCAAATGCAGACGGTGGAGCTCCATCTCCCGCCCCGCAGGACGGACGTCCCACTCTTTGTTATTTCCAAACAAGCAGTTTCTGATGGGGAAGAGTCTTTTGGATTGATCTTTCCTCACGCAGCAGCGAGATGGGGTGGCCATGAGGGAGCTGAGGGCGGCTGGGTGAGGGGAAGGTGCGTGCCTCCCCTCAGGAGTGGTTGGTCAGGGGTGTGGGGACGGCAAGGTGGCCATGATCCCCTGGTGCTTTTCCCAGCTCGGCCTTCCTCACAATGAGGGGTTTGCCAGGCAGTGCAGGTCTCAGTTTGGTGGGCACCCCTCAGAGAGGGCGGCCATGGCTCCCTCCCTCCCCGGCGCTTTCGTTGGTGCTGGGTTTGTGCCCGCAGCTTGGAGTGGAGGTGCTTGGGGCATAGGGAAAGGCCTGTTTTTCCTCAAAAATTTTAAAAATACCTCAGAAAAACCAAGAAATAATGGTGAATTTCTGCCCGGCACTGCAGCTGTGCTGCCAGCCCAGCCCAGAGTCCCGGAACCTTCTGGAGCTTCCCCCCTCAGGGCAGTGGGGGCCACCCAACTGCTGCCTCCGCCACCCGCCTCCAGCCTCTGCGGTGAAAATAGTGAGGAAACCCCCCCCAAAAAGGGCAGCAGAGGTACCGAGGAGTTGGGAGCAAGGCTCAGAAACGCACGCAACGCACCATGAGCAAGCAGGGCATGTTTATGTGCGGGTGGGGGGGACTCTGCAAAACATGGCGGTGTAAACCAGGACCGGCGTGGATGCAATGCGTTCTTTTTCCCCTCCCCTGTGGAAAAAGGAAAGTTCTCAAAATGTTTGCTGTTTATTTGTGAGATTGTCCCTGCCTGCCAGCCGGCACCCGGTGCCCTGTGAACCGACGGCGTGCCACGCGGAGAAGGGGCCGAGGAGCTGCTAACTGGCAGGCAGCAGCAGCGAGGACAGGGAGAAATATGCTCGGGGAGGGACCCGACAACGCTGCGCAGCTGTTTTTGTTATACCACCGAGCTGTAAAGTTGAAAAATGATTTGAAAAGCAAGGATGTGCCGGGAGTACTGGCGTGTCCCGCTTATGGGCGCTTGGGGCATTCTGTGTAAATTGAACTTTTTTCCCCCCTGTTTTTTTGGATGGCTTAATACCACAGCAGTGGAAGGGAAGAGCAACAACACGCTTGGAGTGCGGAGCCTCTTCCCCGATCCCTTTGGCACCGAACTGCACCAGAGTGAGCTGAGGACAGAGGTGAAGCCTGGCTGCTCCCTGTCTTTTCATTGCTGTAATCCAAAACGTGGAGGTTATTTCAATGCGGAGGTTGCACGTGAGAAGGCCCTCAGTTTCTTTTATTAAAAAAAAAAAAAAATTAAAAAAATCAACCGGGACAAGAAGGACAACTTGCGCATGATTTACTGGACAGCAGGGGAGCGAGCGGAGGGACCTGGCACGGAGCGGAGGGGCCTTGCTGGAGATGGAGCGATTTGCACCGGGGGAACATCTGGCCCGTCAGCTCTACCCAGGGGTTTGTACGCTGATGCCCTGCAGACTGTGGTCGCAGTCCCTGGGAGCGAGACCGCCTACATCCCTTTCACAAGTAAATAGCGATATGCAACTTTTCTTTTTGCTGCAGGATTATTTGATAATTGTGAGTCAGAGGTGTGTGGAGGTTTCTGGGTTTGGTTTTTTTTTTGTCTGCTTGGTAGCCTTTTTGGAAAGGTGACCCATTTGTTTCCGACCAAAAGCACCTAGGAAAACCTGCCCCTTAAGAGGAGTTATTCATCTCAGTGAGGGAAAAGAGATGGAAAGACAATTACTGTGTCTTGTGACTAACTCAAAATGTTAAGCAAGAGTGCTGGCGTGATAGCCTCTTCCCTGCAACTTGAATTCGGTGTGAGAGGCATCAGGTTGAAAAGTGAAGTAGTTCCCCTGAAGCCAGGTTGCTCTGGCTTTGCATCCAAAGCCGCTGGAGTTGGAAGTTAGTCTGTAACATAGAGAACAATGGAACTGTTTAGGGGGCTTATTCCTATTACAAACACAAAATTTAGAGGTCTCTGCTGTAGTCTTTGTATTTTGATTTAGCAGGTAGAAGGTGGATTTCATGCAAGAAAGCAAGAGGGTGCTGTGGTGGTGAAGCAGCCTCATGGTGTCAGGGCCTGCAGCCCTACTGGAGGCTCCTGCTATGGCTCAGGCAAAACCTGCAAAGTAATCTCATCTTTTCCTCCTCACCAGCCTCTCCTCTGTCATTCTTGGATTTGTTGTACGATGCAGATTTGGATTTCATCTCTGTGTGGGAATGGGTGCTGGTGATCCTTCTGCAGGATAAGATGGCTGTGAGGTGTTTTTTCTGCCCTTTTCTGATGTGCCTGTCCACGTCTCTATTCCACAAGGTTTGAGGAGCTTTGAATCAGACTCTGAAAGGATGGTTCCTTGCAGGGGCTCCTCATGTGCAGGGTCTGGAGAAGCTGAGCTCTGTGCAAAGGACAAATAATTTGTTCAACTTGGCATTTTTAGATTTCAGAATATGGCTTTAGGCTGAGCCTGAGTGACAATAAAAATAATTATTCTATGAGAAAATTGAACAGGTATGGGAAATTCAGTAAGTGTCCTAGAAAACTGAAGTTTATTTTGACAAAACGAAAAANTTGGAAAAAAAAAAAAAAAAAAAAAAGGGGGGGTGGGGTGGGCTTTTTTACCTTTGTGTTGAAATGATTAAAAAAAAAAAGAAAGAAACAAAACAAACAAAAAGTTACTGTGATGACTTAGTTTTTGATGCCTTTTCCTCTGGGAAATACCAATATAGAGAAATCTTATGCTACCAGGGGAATCTTATCTTCCTGTTCTGCACATGAGAAAAGTCTTGATTAAGCTGACCTGTTCCGTTAGGGTATTCCGCCAGTGCTATTTCTCCTGGAGAGCAATTACCTGCTGTGGTTTGCTGGGTACTTCTTGAGAAAAGCGATGCTGTAGTCCCGCTGAGGCAGGGCCTATTGCTACTTAATATAGTGCTTTCAATTGGAAAAGGATATGCATAGAGAAAAGAAAATGCACTACTGCTGTCATTAATGGCTCAAGTTCGTATTCTTGTTTAGGAGTGGTTTCCCTTGTTCCAGTCTGTACTGGGACGTCTCACTGAAGCATTATTAACAATTTTATTGGTGGTATGTACGGAGGTGATCTTGCTCTTGGAACTGTGTGCATGCACTTGGTTTCTCTTCCTTGTGTGCAATGGTGCACTAATCTGGGTGATGCTCCTGATACTTTACACATAAAAAAGCATAGCTGTTACAAATACTTCGTACAACACATAAGGGTTTTCAAAATTACACATTGCAAACATTAGTTTAAAAGAGGTAAGAAATTCGGACCTAAAAAGGATGTGAATTACAGAAATGTCCCTCCTTGTCATTACTCTCTTCCCTAGCTTGCCTCTTCCTCCCTTCCAACCATGCATTTATGGGTTTGGTCTCTGAGCTTGAGCACAGAGTTGTTTCATTTCTTCAGGTAGCAGATACGGAAGGAGGCAAAGCTTTAGGTAGATAAACATTCATTTTGTTGTGGAAACCACGCACTGCCTTGTGGCAGCATGTTGCAGAAAGTGCCTTCGGAGAATGTTGGCTAGATCATCCTGTGTGGGAGAGCTGCCAAGAGGCTGAGCTCCTCAGCGTGGGGGTTAAAGGGATTGCGGTCTGACTCAGGACAAACCAAAGGTGAGCGAGCCCGTCTGTGAGCTGATGTCCCAAAATGTTTTGTGACTGTTTTCACTCTTACTTCAGAGCCAGTCACAGGATGTAGCACATTCATGTGACTCCTGTTGCATTGTACCGCCCTAGACGATGTTTTTTTAATGAAAAATCATTTCCCAAAATATGTTGTACTGTGTTTTGCAATAGGGTGGCAAATACTGCTTTGTTTGTCAACTATGGGATGTACTGTGGATGGCAAATTATTCATTGCCCAACAGGCAAGAATTTCATTTGTAAGAAATGTCTTTAGTTTGGCTTTAAGAAATCTGTATTTTTTCTACAGAAGTCTTGTGAGAATGGTAAGAATTTGGATGAACTTTCACAAAGGTAGTTAAGGTAAGTGGGAGATTAGGCATCTAAAACCTTGGCAAATTTGGCCATAATTTTGTGCAGTCACTTTCAAAAAAAACCCCCCAAAATATAGCTGTGATTTTATTTCTGACTTCAAGGAAACTTAATTTTATAGCTTGCTTTGGTGCGTGACATGCACAGTTGTTATCCCTGAAATTGGACAAAAGCATGGGTCTGCTTTGCAAAGGATTTCAGTTTTATTTTGGAAGTCTGTGAACTTCAGCAGATCACAAGATACCTCCCATCCAGGCAAGTGTTGTGTGGTTTGAGGTTTTATTATAGACTTTTTCTACAGCTCCACTCAGGGTAGATTCATGCTTAAATGGAAGCCCAGCAAGGCAAAAGCCAGGTGTTTAGGATGTGGCATTGGTGACTCAGTAGGTGGTACACTTCCTTCTCCGTCAACATTAAACAAGTGCCCTTGTGTGGTAACAGGGACGGGTTATTTCTTGGCTGACATGAAAAAAAACAAGGTCACTACTAAGACTTTGGGACTTGCACAGGAAGGTCTTCTGTTCTCTGTAGTGAATGGGAAATTAGCCTCAGGATCACTTCAACTGAAAAAAAATGACATCCTTTAAAAGTGAAAGCTCTAAGTGTTGTATTGCAATAGAAGCAGGAAACCCCAGCTGATGTCAGGGTCCCGTTGTGCCTCATGTAAAAATAAGGAATGGGGAATTCTCCCTGCTCATGTTCACATGGAAACACGATTGAGTGGGCACCAGAGTTACCTGAAAGGGCACGGATGAACTTGGAGCTGGGATCTCAGTGGGGTTCATTAGCAGAGCTTTACCTTTCCTGTCTCTGAGCAGGTATATGAACAGTATGGTCCATCCAGTTACCTATCACTTACTTACATGTTTGAACTTGAATTCATTGGATTTGATGCTTCTTCTGCAACTTGCTATTTGCTACTGATTTGGGGACTGATTTGCCTGCCAGAAGGATAAGGGAAGGACAGATACTATTCTGGCTGTTCAGTTGTGTCATGGCTGGGCTTTGTGTGTCTGGGAAGTGAGACCTGGATTTAATTGTACCTCTCAGCTGCACCTTTGGGCTGAAAAGGGCCAGTCTTGATGGTGCTGCCATTCAAAGTCCCCTGGTGCCGCAGTTCTCGGACCCTGTAGAAAGGCACAGGAGAGGTCCCTTCAGCTCTCAGAGGTCTCCCTGCAGCGAGCCTGCAGGTGCAGGAATAAAACTGCATATCCCACAGTTTCGAACCTCTCTGAAACCTGCCAGGGCTCACAAATGACCAAAGCATGCGTGACTCTTGTTCTGCTTTAAAAAAAAAAAAAAAAAGGTAAAAATCACATCTTGGAGCAGTAAAAAAAATTTTTTTCCACCTTTTAGATTGTTATTTCAAAGGATATTTTCTTAGTGACTGAAAAAGGAACTGGAAATCCCGTATTATTTCTCCTTCCCTCCCTCAGCCAGGTCCTTTCTGTGCCCAGAATTATATCTGGTGTGAGCAAAAGGCTCCCTGGATAGACTGTGAGATGTTTGAAGACAGAGCATTTAGGTGGTGTTTGCCACCTGGCCCAAGCGTAGCTAGATGGCTGCTGCAACGGTTGGTTAGACATGAGGTGGGATATCCATTGCAGATGGCACAGTTAGGGGTTTTCTTTTCCAAACTCTGCTTTAGGGGACAGAGGTGAAAATTGTAGAGATTTTAATTGTAAAATGAAGAGAACAGTACTTCTGAAGTAAGGACATCAGATATAGAAAAATACAGAGATAGCTCACTGCTCTGTGCATATTCCCACAGACAGTAACATACACCATTGTTTCTCTTTAGCTGCAACTGGACCTAGAACATGGAATTAAACAGCAAAATTTGGAGTCCTGACAAAATGCAAAACTTTTCTGAGCTCAGTTCACATTTAAAATCTGCTTTGTTGTAGCCACAGAAACAAACAAAAAAAAATCATAAACAAGAACTCCGATTTTACAGCACAGTTTTTCAGCAAATAGCGCCTTCTGTATCTCCAGAGTTACAACTTACATAGGCTCTTAGTCTTGTTAGAAAGATCGCAGTACACCTTTTCAGTGTAAGGGTTTGAGCCTCAGTGCCTGTCAAGATTACAGTAGATATGTGTTTCTTTTTCCTGTGGAAATGACATCTACATTATTTCTTTTACTACATTAAATCATTACATGGGATTATGTAGTGTTACATTAAGTAGTTTCAGGAAAAGGTATATGTCTTTCTGAATGCTTTCAGGGCCTCACTGTTGTTTCAGTGGAAATCTAGATGTCCTAAATGTTAGTATTATCAAAGGGAGTTAGATCCTTAACCTCTGTAGGGGCCTTTGAAAACCCTATTAAGTGCCTATCTGTGCTTAAAACAGTTTTGAAAAGCTGATCCTTAATCTCTCTCCGCCTCATTTGCATTGTTCTGTAGTAACATAAAGAAACACCCAGGCTAATGTTGTTCTGTTCTTTCTTAGAGTTAGCCACCTTCTTGACTTGAAATTGCCCACAGAGAAACATTTGCTGATTAGTGGAAATAAACCTGGTACCTTTCCCCCTGTATTTTATAAACAAAATGCAGTAGTTGTGCAGCTTGAAAATATTTATAAAAATAGAGGAAATTTGTTTTTTTCCTACTTTCCAATGGCCAGATGAGAAGCAATAGTATCAGTGAAACATTGCAAGTGAGTATCATGTGGCTCGCTTTTAAGAAAGAGGAGTGGCAAGTTACTAATCTTGGGGGTTTTGCTATCCCAGGTGGTGGGGGTTAAAAGGTGATACTCTGATTTACTGGGACATGAGAACCTGTGTCGTGGTACACACAGAAGCAAGGCTCGTTTGAAAGGCAGACCAGGAAAACAGGGCATGAAAGAAGGTAGTACAAAATTAGGAAATGCTGGTTGTGATGATACTTCTGTCACTTGTTGGTTCATAGCTGGAAGCAGCTCTTCTGTAAGCACTAAATAATCAGTGGCACCTCCTAGTAAGCTATTACATTCAGGATAGATAGGGGGAAAGGAGCATGTGTGTCTTTACTAGTAAGGGTAGTTGCTGGAATAATGTTTCCCCTATAATGTAACTGTCTGTACTGCCTGTATTTTAGAAAGCGAGGGTAGGAAAAATACCTTGAGTTATATCCTGATTAGTCATGTACAAAGGAATAAATGCTGAGGAAAGTTTTCACTGAACTATGATGCTTACTCATGGTGGGTGTTATGTTATAATTTCTTAGCTGGAGGCTCAGCTGGGGATTAGTGCTACAGAGAGACACCCAGCGAATGACTACAGAGGGAAACAGTGGCCCAATTAGCCTTGGGCTTCCAGGCAATTTGTACCTGGTGCTGATGTTGGAAACACTTTATTTTGCTAGGGAACTTTTGTGGTTTTGAAAAGCTGAAAATTGTTTTGCTGGGTGGATTTTAGCTCTTCTGATAAAAATTTGCAGTTTGCTATGGAAAACAAAGCCTCTACTTGGAGGGAACTGTTCTGATGGAGATACAGATGGCTTTAGATGGAAAAATTTCCTACCAGCTCCACACGTTCAAAAGAAACTGCTTCTGAATGAGCTTCTCTAGTGACAGTGAAGCTATTCCAGTAAGTCTCATGCAGGCAGAGCATCCGTGGATTGGCACATGGTTGTGTTCATTGCAAGCTGTCCAACTTTAAGTTACTTTTAAGACAAGTAATTTTCCTTCCAAGACTCTTTGCATTGATGCAGGAGCAGCCACAAAACACCTTGTTTTCAGTAACAAATTTACTGTTATCTATAACTCCTGTAATGTGAGGCTTTATATTGAGCTATGTGATCTAACAGCTATGATTGCTAGGACCTGCAGTAAACAAAGCGCTAGTGTTTTTTTGCAAAGAATGAAACTGATTCATAGCAAAGTTATATGAGTTCCTGCATGCTCTACTCGTGGTGATTGGAAGGTAGTTTGTGGGCTTTCACTATCACTCAAACTTAAATGGTTCCCAAATTGCCAGCAGAATAATTTTTTACATTTGAGCACTGATAAAGACACAGCTCTTTAAAGCTTACAGGAGCTGGTAGTTTGAGTGGCAGCTGAACCTCCCTTCAGCAGAGAAAGAGGAAGGTGAACTCCAGTGGATGTGAAAGTAATGTAAGATACTAGCAAGCAGTACATGGCAGGAAAATCTTCTCTCAGGTTGGTCTGGCTCTCTGGGGAAGTGTTGGAGTACAAATGATGAAAGAAGTGAGGCTCTTAAAAGATTGGGATCTGCAGGAAAAAAAGGTTGGAAGGTGAGGGGCAGGGAAGAAGGCAGTCCATGAGGGAAGCCTGACTGCCATAATCATGGCTGATTTCTCCTTATGCTCTTTCCTCACCATCACTCAGACCAGATGTGTCTTTTTCTCCTGGCCTACTCACTTCTCCTGAAACTGCTAGCGTCACAGCTAAAGTGCTCTTCCAGGCACAGCTATTAGTCAGGATGTGCTATCTGTACTGGGCTCTAATCCCAGGCCCTACTGACAACTAAGGGCCTCATGGCAATCGCAGTTATATTACCATCAACAGAGAGAGCAGAGGTCAAATGAAGGCCTGGATTAACCCAAAAGGCTCTCGCAGTGTAGCAGCAAGAGTGGTGTCCTGGCGTGTTGTGAACCTGGATTTACTCTTTGCCAGTGCTGCATGAGCTTAGTATTGAGGTAGTGTTCACCTTACAGGGCACAGTGAGACCGTCCAGTGGAGATGAGGAGCATTGGGTGGAGGTGGACAGGGGAGAAGGAATGGGAGCCCGCAGTTGACAGACCCTGTGCAGCTGCAGGTTTTCATATCTTCGTCTCAATCATCTATTTGTGGCGTTGGTGATTCCCATGACCTTGGGATTTTGCTGTGAAAGGAAAGTTTTAAAAATTACCATCATTTATTTATAAATAGTAATAAAAACAGAGACAGTTTCTGGGCTCAGTAAATTCCTCGCAGCAGGATTCCCCCTTGACACCGATCTCTGTTCCAGGCTGCCCTCCATTCCCTTTCTGCGCTAAACTTTCCCTCCTCCGAACAGTAACCCTGTGTTGCTCCCAGTAGCTCAGTTGCACCATAGTGCACCGTGGTGTTGGTCCCACTGTCCCTCTCACTCCAAGGCCTCCTGCACTATTGCTATGCTCTGATGGAGAAGGATTTAAAGCAAGAACAAGTCCAGAATATTTAAATTAATCTATAAATTAGGTTCAGAGAGGTGACATCCAAGTATGCTATTTCTACATGTTTTCAAACAAACTTTATATTTTCTCAGAGATTTTAAAGCAAGCTTTGTAGGCTGAGCATGGCAAAAATCAGTGGGATCAGCAAATACTGACCTTTATGATAGAACAGGATATTGGCTTTAGTAATTGTGGCCCAGGTCAGGTGATCTAAATCTGGGAAGAAGATAAAGTTAATTTGCCTCTTAATGTGATCTGATATTTCTTAACATCTGATATCTAGGAATAAATGTCATGTCATAAAACCACAAAGTTAGGACCAGAAAAATAGCATGGAGGTTTAAAAAAAAAAAGGGGAGGTGGGGTTTCTTTTTTCACTTGGACCAAAATCTTGTGATATTTTTAAAATAAATAAAAAAAAAATATTGTAAGTATGTGATAATATGGATCTAATAACTGCCTGGAATAAGGAATCAGATCTCAAATGCCTTGTACCTGAGGAGTTGTTATTTTAAAAAGCATACAGTCGGTACGTATGTTTGAGCTATACTGATACACACCAGAAAAGGATCTGGCCATTTAGTGGTTTGGGCTTTTTGGCTGAGTTTTGTTACGAGTGTCGAATTTAAGTTGTAATATTGACTCAGTGAAAGCATTGTATAAGCCTTTTTTGCCTTCTCCTGCTCCCCAGATTTGTTAATATTTGTTAGTCTGAACTTTCTGGGAGTGACTGAGACATCTCTTTTTGATATTCTTCTGGATTTAGATAGGACTAGATTCTTTGAATTCAAGTAACTCATTTCTACCTTACAGAGAGAGCAGATCTGGGATTCTTACATCATTGTCATGAGAAGCCTTACTAGGGAAAGTCTACCAGTAATCAGAGCAGGTTTGCCCAAAACAGAAAGGGTGAGGAGGACTCTCCTCCCTGAAATGAATGTATCTTGAGTTTTGTCAGCTTTCATTTTTAATATTTGTTCTTAAACGTGAGCACCCTCAATATTAATTGAAATTAACATCCTTTTAAACATCAGGCAGCCCTGTCAGCCAGCACAAGAGGCTGCCTCTAGATAGATTTTGGCCGCAAGCACGCCAAGTTGCCGGTCATCAGCTGAGCTGTAGGAACTGATCACACATGTGTTCTTATACAAATGCTTACAATTAATACGAATGGGAACTGCATGTACAGCTTTCCTAGTGAGATTTGGACTTCTTGTCCAATTTTAAAATATTTTTTATTTTGTTCATTTTACTCTAGAGACATCTGTTTGCTTTTATTCCAATGGAAATTAAAGAGCTAACCTCGGTCAAAGTTTGAATTTATTATTAGTGTTACATTATATTTTCAGAAATTTAATTGAGCCTAAGTTCACTCAAGGCAATCAGCTTCTCTTCTTAGCCTAACCTCCTTTACTGTAAGTTCTTCATTGACAAGTTGCGTTGCATTTGAATGGGCAGAATTAAAATTAACCTCCTATTCACCTGAATCCAAGACAATACTGAAGCTAAGGCAACACAACCTCATACAGTCTTAGAACTGGCTTTGGGAACATACGTTTCTAAGCCATTTCATTTATCGCCCTTTAATATCTGTCAGCGATAGAAGCTCATGCTTATGTGTGATGTTCCAATTTTAAGGCCTCTCCTGAAGAATGGGGGAATGTTGGATTGGATTGATTTTAATTCTACTGAAATGCTTTGCCATTTTTAAAATTGTCGGCATCTGGATGTCTCTGGAATTGTCACCGGTGGAAAAATAAGTTCTTTCTATGGCTGCACAGAAAGAGTGATTTTAACAGAGTACTGAACTGAATTGTTTAAGTATTGTACATCCGGGGCCTTCCAGAAATTCCATTAAATTGTCTGGGCATATGGACGAGCTGAGCCTTAAACCAACTTTCATGGAATAACAAATACTGTTTTTTGAAATTAAGAAGGTCAGTCAGTCGATGGAGCCCGTGAATGGAAGAAGGGGAAGTCACTCTGTATAGCTGCGTAAACAGAGATCTTGCTGTATATAACTCAAAATAAGACTTTGCAGTTTAACGTGCACTTCTGAATTCTTACATCATACGTCTTCAGCGTTTCCTCTATAAAAGGGTCAGAAACTTCTGTTAGAGCCGTTTGCTTTGAAATAAGTTATTCAGTACTGCATCCATCTAATCCAAAGCTTTTCCATCAACGCTAGACTGAAGGTTTCCTGTTCTTTGGTTTTCTGTGGTCTACCTTCTTACTCACCATAACCTTTTGACTGCCAGGTCATACGTGACTTGTAAGTTCAGACTTGTGTTTGATTATAATATGAGCTCCTAAAACCCTTAATTTGGTTACTAATTCCATTGGGAAAGACTGAAATATGAGTTTGAAAACAAAATGTTACCTATTAAAAAGCCCATTTTACTAGTACATAAAAAACGTCCAGTTCCATCTAAAAACAGCTTTTTTTGTCTCAGGATATAACATTCTGGTGACATCAGAGACACACTTACTATATTATTTTTGGCCCATTCACAATGGCTTTAACTCTCTGTCTTGTCTCAGCCAAAATTGTGTCAAAAGGGGTCAAAAAGGAGGATATAGTAGCCACACTAAGAAGGTCATTTTTGCTTAATATGTTGGGTGTGCTCACTTAAACCCTGAGGCTTAGTATCTGAAGAACATTTGATTAGCTTGGATCAAGTACAACTGCTTCTATACTGGAAACTAATCCTGATAGATTTTACAGGGTGTTTCAAGTTACTAAAACACAAAACTCTGGACGACGGCAAGTTAGAGGGAAGGAGGACCCTGCTGGGCTTGCCTCTGGAAGAAACGTCAGATGCATAACGACTCATTTACTTCAAGGAGGATGAGTGAGAGGGCGTTGGGACACTGACTAAGGCTGACAGACCCTTGATGGCTGGGGAGATGGGAGTTACACATCATTTCCATTATGTTAATGTCAACTTAAAAACACAAATGTCAATCTTTGTAATTCTCTCTGCTCCACATAGCCTTCTAGCAGCTAAATACAAATAACAGCCTAGCTGCCATGTTCCCCCTCCCCAAACTCTGTGCAGCACTCTGCTCTTAGTTACGTCTTTTAAGGTGAGTCCACCACTGGATGGTAATAAACATTATAGGCAGTAGGGCACATATTCTTCATGCAAAATAATGTGAAATCTTGGCAGAGGCTATAAAAACCGTCCTCTCACTCCCACTGAGAGTTCCTTGAGACTGGGAGTGATTGCTGCGGGGGAGATGTTAGAAACAATGTGATAGACAAGGGAGAATCTTTAAGTTTATGAGAGGGGAAGGAGAACTGGCTGAAGTACATGTGATCAAAGAAAAACAGAGATGGAGTGAGAAAAAGACATGTGTAGACCAGGAACCCGCTGCTGAGATGCCTCTCGAACTGTATTTTCTCCACGTGGTTCCTTTTTGGGAACCTGCGTGTGCTTCTCTACCTCTGGGGAGTTGAGAAGGCAGAAAAATGCTGCTGTGCACCAGAAAGCCCATGCTGCTTGCTGGAAAAGCAGTGGGTGGCGAAGATATCCTTTCTGTTTTTAAATATGATCAGCGATGAGGTCCTGAGATAAACAACCTATTGAATAATCCACTTCAGCCTTGTTTTAGATCTACTTTAAAATCTTTGAAAATTTGATGTTCACTGGTATATTTCTACTAAAATTTTTCCTTGGTCCTGGCTTTTTTTGCTATACTGTTATCCCTATGTGTTTATTTATGAAATTAGGTAACAAAACATTGGGACTCTTAAGTATCAAAATTTGCTAGAAATTGAATTATGCCAGAATAGGATGAACAATATATTTCATTTTACTAGTTACCTACTATTTGCTTTTTCATCATCTCAGACTGTATTTAGATAAAATTTGGAATTAAATTATAATGCACAAAGAGACCACCAAAATGTTCTGTTAGTTGTTTAAAATATCTTAAGGTTCCTGATTATATAGGAAAAAAAAAAATTATCTGAAGATATTTTGCATGTAAAACTAACCTGTTAAACACAAAAGTAAAGAAATTAAAAGGTCAGCTTCTGGTTATCATGTTCTTCAATATTTCAGAATTATTAGGCATCATCCTCTCGTAACTCTCTTTTATTTATAGCTAAGAGGAAATGAAGCTTTCCTGTTCGTGCATGGATTATAAGAGGAAAAGAGACTTTCCTTCTTTTTCAAATCCCGGTCTCTTTACCAATTCTGAATGAACCAGTCATTTTAGAGAACTGATTAAATTGACAAGAATTAGAACAATATTTCTTCTGGTTTTTATAGAAGAGGGCCTGCTACCAGAAGTTAGCTATTAGTTCAATAAGTGCTGGTTACAGTGACATCGATCTACTCAGTGCTTTAACTTACTATACGGGTTTGACCATAAATACATATATCTCTTAATACTATTTTAAAAATGTAATTTAAAATATTTTAATAATTTTTGGGTTCAGGCTTTA